>BQNB010128119.1:4724-19332 GCA_026074375.1 Tanacetum coccineum | reverse complement strand
AGACCAAGAGAAGATCTTGTGGCAATACAATGTAGCTACAAAGAGTTCATGATCTGCCAACCTATCAACTTCAAAGGTACGAAAGGCGCTATTGGTCTCATCCGTTGGTTTGAAAGAACTGAATTAGTGTTTTCCCGTAGCAACTATACCGAAGACTACAAGGTGAAGTTTGCTAAAGGTACTTTAACTGAAGAAGCGCTATCTTGGTGGAATTCTTTTGCCCAACCTATTGGGATAGAAGAAGCTTACAAGATTACCTGGGTTAAATTCAAGAAGCTGTTGATAAAGAAATATTGTCCCCGAACTGAAGTCCAGAAAATGGAAGATGAATTTTACCATCAGACTATGAAGGGGAATGGTCTCAAGACATATGTGAGAAGATTCCAGGAATTGGGAACCTTGTGTCCCACTATGGTGCCAGATTCTAAGAAAATGATAGAAGTTTTCATCGGGGGATTGCCTCAAAGTATTGAAGGGAATGTTACAGCCTCTAAACCTCAAACTCTAGAGGAAGCCATTAATATAGTCCAGAGGTTAATGGATCAGGTAACAAAGCACACTCCGGTGCAAGTATCAAGTGATCACAAATGAAAGTTTGACGACCGAAGAACTTTCAACAACAACAACTACCATAACGATAATAACAACAACTACCGTAACACCAACAACCGCTACAATAATCACCAACCACAACAGAACAGAAGACAGGAAACCTTTAGGGCTTATGCTGCCACCCAAACTAAAAATAATGGATATACTGGAAATTGTCCCTTATGTAAGAAATGCACTCTGCATCACACATGACCTTGCACTGTTAAGTGTAATATTTGCAACAAGGTGGGCCATCTGACTAAGAACTGCAGAAACAAAGGTTGGCCATCTTACAATAATCACCAACCACAGACAGAAGATGGAAGAACATGTTCAACTGATAAATTTCTAGGATTAAACCAAATAGCCTACATGTCATAAAATTAACTAACCACACTGGTTAGTTAAATCCCGTGTAACCCTTGATTACTCTCATTTTTAGAGTAAAATCCCGTAGAACAACCTGTTGAGCCATTCCTTTCTTTTTTACACCATATTATATGTTTTGTTACACCTTTGCACCTTAGCCTATCGTGTAGATTAAGCCTATTTTTCTAATGTTGCTAGTTGCTTTCGTGTAAAGTTTTGTATTTCCTGTGTCAAAGTGAAAATTTTCTATCTTTATAATGGTCGGGAAATTACACAATGCAATGGGAAAATATGTAGCTCGTAAATTTTGCTACTTTCACGATTATGTTTCATTTCTGAAGAAGAAATACTACAAGGAAAAGATTATTCGGATGAATTATGAAAGTGAAGACGGTGAAATTAATCCGAGATTTATGGTGTATTGTTTAAAAAAAAGAGAAGGAAGAAAAATAGTCGTTTCAAAAGAAGTTTATACCGAAGGAATTACTTAGAAGGATTGATTATTCGTTGATACGTTGCAAAAATCAACGATGTAAAGTCTTGTAAGAAGTGGCCAATATCACCACTTATGTAAACGTATGTAAAGAGTGGGATGTAAGGGAAGTTGACCGTTATGGGAACACCAACTTAGGTTGTCTTTGTCATTTCTGTGATCGAGGCGTCTATCTATATGTTCGAGTCTTTGTCGTGGAATGGTCAAGGAAAAGTTACTAGCAATTGTACCTTATTTGTTGGCTTAATCTATTTGTTTTGTGAATTTTACTTAACACCCATTTTACTTCCCTTTCCTAGCAACTAACCTTAGTGTCCACTCGAACGAGGACTTGTTCGAGCATGCATGTCTATTCCGTCGTTACGGCCATGTATGCATATCTCAGCTTCCTTGTTGGATGAACCACTTTCGTGAAAGTTAGAAGAACCTTACCCTATATCCTTTCTTCATCCTACCGCCGGTTTAAACACGAACAAGGATTTGTTGATTGTAAATTTATTCCGTCGTTACGGCCGTGTATGTACGATACAGCTGCCTTGTTGGTGTGATACTTATGGTGAAAGACTGTTGAATGATCAACCGTAAGCCTTCTTAACCCAATTTAGCTTTTGACGTGTTCTTCCTCAGCTTTAGCAGTGGAGATGTGTATCCTTGCTAAGCCTATGATACGAAGCTAATCACGAACGAGCAATTGAGCGTACTACTTAAATGTTGCACCTTAGATTAGTTGAGTGATCTGAATGTTTTCATTTCCATATTTCTGAGGAGCTCGGTTATGTACAGGGGTTTTTTGAAAATTAGGACAAACGAAGCCATAAACGGAAAAATACTCAACTTTGGTTGGGACACATTTTGATAATTGAAACTTTTCAAAAGTCTACTTTAGGAACAAGTAAGGATTCAAGTATGGTATATTTTGATACATCAAATAACGTCACTTTATATATCATTTATCCCATCTATTTTGCCCACTTTTATATAATTATTGCATTATTTGGCACTTATATTGCTTTAAAAGTTGATAAAATGCATTAATTCAAAAGTGTTTTGTAGACAACTAAAGGCGCATAATTTGGAGCTAAAACGAAGACATTTAAAGATTTCTAAAAATTCACCAATAAGCCTTATCCAACTAAATAGATACGGCGTATCAGCGCCAAGACTTCACAAGAAAACGCGTTTGACCAATTCCCAATACGGCGTATCCATGCTAACTACATACGCCGTATCCATGAAGATAACTATTCAAAGATACAGTAAATCAAGTAAATTAGGAATGATATCAAAGATTTATTACGAACATAGCGCGCACTCTAAGGAATCCAACCCAATAAGCCGTATCGACCTATATGGATACGGCGTATAAAGTATTTTTCAGCAACTATAAATAGAAGACTCAAAAATGAGTTTTCAGTGTGCAATATCATATTCTTTATACCATACTCATCAGAGATGAATTTTAGAAGAGAAGATCAGCCATAAAGGTCAAGCATTGATCACAAATCCATATAAGACATCGTGTAATTTTTACTCTCTTAATCGTTCAATTTTAATTGTTTGAGTATGTTTGTATAATTACAATGGTTGTGGGCTAATACCCTCGGGTATTAGCCATATTAATGAAAGTTCAATGTTTGGTTTGTTTTAAAATCGATTTCTTAATTTATCGTTGATTGTTTAATTATGTTTATCACCTCATACTTGTTTATGTATTTGAATATGCGACCTATCATTTAACTGGGTCTAGTGTTACGGACCAAGTAATCTAGATACCGGGATAGCTCTCCATATCTCTTTCATATGTTTGGACTAATATGATCACAAATAACTTTCTGTCTTTGTCTTTTGATTATGAGCTTAGTTGGTCCAGTAGGTGACCCGTTTATATTTAAGCAATCATGCTCTTAATTAACTGATAAAGATTAGAATAGTGGACTACTAGTATATAAAACACCTTCAAACAATAAGTGGGTAAAGTCCCGTTGGGCTAGGGTTTTAACAGGATTACCACTGCTTTAATTCTCTAAGATAGATTATAATTAAACTAAAGGATGCTTTATGCGGATGCGTTTAATTGTGACAGGATTAATTGTGTTTAGGTCTTAGGATGATGTCCCGCCTAAGTCTTAAGAATGATATTCCGCTTCGAGATAAGTAAATCATTGCACTAAAACAAACAAACCAGCATTGAACCGGATTTAATATGGCTAATACAGTTTTCTATCATTTGGCTTGTACCACTTTTCTATCTTCTAATCTTCTTCTTTTATGTTTATTGTGTATTGAATTGGTATTTGTTTCTACCAAACCTATGCCAGTCTCTTAGACTGAAAACCCCCATATCATTAGACAACGTACATAGCATAGGTTTAACCAGTAAATAGACTAATTAAAATACTGATAGAATATAGGATTAATGTTCCACTCTTAGTGTTCAACGCCCTACATATTGCAAACTCTATCTTGACCAGGTACACTGCTCGTTAAAGTGTTGTTTTAGGTTTGTCGGCTAAATATAAATTTAAAACTTGATACTTAAATAATTGACCCTACACGACATCACATCAGACCCCCACCGTCATGTTAAGCGCTACTTAAGTATCGTCGATAACACATAAGCTGACGGAGCCACAAGGGATACATCTAGGCTACGCTTCTTTCATTTCTCCCTTAAAGGAAAAGTGGCAGAATGGCTTAACAGAGTACCTCCCACTCAAATCACGACATGGGATCAGCTCGTATCATGATTCCTTGACCACTACTTTCCGGTAGGACATATCTCATCCCTTAGAGATTTAATCCTTCGATTCAAACAAGGGGATGACGAACTAATCAAAAGCGTCTGGATCCGTTTCTAGGACTTAATCAAACAGGTTCCCCATCACGGGATACAGAAATGTCTTCTAGTACAAATCTTTCACGACAGCATATCTCGAGATAACCGTAGGAAACTCGATCAATTCGCTCAATTCTGCTTCAACTCTCTCACCGAAGAAGAGGGGTGGAATCGAATTGAAGAGTATGTCCAATACCCAGACGATCTATGGGACGACCTATCACCACCCATGAACATCTCTTCCATTTCGGAGGCAATGCAACCTATATTCAGGGGACGTCTAAAAAGGGCTTGCAACCAAATCTGCTACCTCAAAACACCTGCTCAAAAGGTTGGGTTGAAAAACCCCTACCCACGAGGCTAATGAATGCAAACAGAAACGTAAAGAAAAAGGAGAAGATGGACTCAGCCGAACAGGTATGCCTATCCGGGGGAGACATCTATGATGATCCTTCCCTTATAAGGTTCTATCAGAACGATGATACCCCACCATGGGGGAACAACAAACGTAAAGATAAAGGAGAAGATGGACTCGAATAGACTATTTGAAGTAGGTTTGAAGACGAGCTCGCCAACTTTATGCTCAAAAAGAAGTCCCACACCAAAGGTATAGGAGAAATGCTTGACAGTACCATAAGAAATTGCATGAAAACTTGATGTGTCGTTGTGTGGTTTATAATTTATTGATTCAAGTTTTAAATTTATATTTTGCCGACTAAACCAAAAATAACATTTTAACGGGAAGTGTACCCGATCGGTAGTAGTTTCATGGTAAGTAGGGTGTCGAACACTTGAAGCGAGGTTAAATCTATCAATTTAATTAATATCTTGGTTATCTAATCTATATTAATTATATTCTATTCTAAACCTATGTCAGTCCTAATTCTAATTCTAACGGGAAAAAGGGGGGTTTTCAGCCTGAGAGACTGGCACAGTTTGGTTGGTGACTACAATCAATTCAAGGCACTTTAACCCACGCAAGCAAATAAACAAAAGATAAAAGAGCAGTCGAGCCAAATATAAGAAAACTATATTAACCATTATTAATCCGATTAGAAAGTTGGTTTGTTTATTAAGTGCAATGATTTCTTCTCTCGAGGTGGCATATCATTCTTAAGACTTAGGCGTTACATCATCCTAAGACCTAGACACATTAATTCTGTCACAATTAAAGCATCCGCATAAAGCATCCTTATTTGCTGATTATAATCTATCTTAGGGATTAAAGCAATGGTGATCTTGTTAAACCCTAGCTCATAGAGACTTTATCCACTTACCGCTTAATGGTGATTTATATACTAGTAGTCCACTTGTCCAAATATCCAATGGAATCAGAACGTTATTTGTTGAATTATCTAGGTTCACCTTCTAGTCAACACGATCAATAAACTATTAGCAATATCCAATTAACTAGTTAAGCCCGAAGCGTATCCTAGACACAAATTTAGAAGGACAATATTTGTGATCCTGTGATTCTAGATGTATAAATTACTATATGAAGAGCTGTCCTGGACTCTAGATTTACTTGGTCCGTATCACTAGATCTAGTTGAATGATAGGTCGCATACAAAAGCGCGTAAACAAGTATAAATTGATAAACATAAACAAGCATCCAACGATAAATCAAGAAATCGAGATAAACAAAAACTGAACATTCAGATCTTCATAATAATGGCTAATACCCGAAGGTATTAGCCTTCAAACATCATAATAAATACAAGAGAAATTATTTAGCTAAGGTAAACTAACTGAGTTAACGAATGATACCTAAAACTGAACGATTACTAAAGTATATGGAATTACACATTGTCTCCTATGGAATTAATAGTGTTGCTCGACCTCTTCTGCTCTTTTTCTCATCTGAAAATCAACTTTTATGGTTTAGGTATCAAGAATATGATTTAGCACACCTAAAACTTGTTTTTGAGTTTTCTATTTATAAGGTCTGGAAGTCGGTTCGATACGGCGTATCCAAGGATTAGATATGATGTATTGGGGATTTCTTGGAGTAGGGACCACACTTGATATCTTCCAGAATATTATATTCATTCTATATTTCAAATATGGTGTATTGGTCTTCTCTGGATACGGCGTATTGAGCTTTATTCCTTTGTAGTCTTTGGTGAGTGCGGGCACGGATACGACGTATCTTCCTTGATGGATACGGCGTATTGGTCTTCAGAATAGTAATCTTCAAAATATCTTCATTTAAGCTCCAGAATGCGCGCCTTTTGCTAATATTCACTAAGTACTCCATAATTACTGCAATTCTCAAATATAAACGATTAAGTAACAAATCTTTGCAATAACTATACCAAATGGGTTAATAACATGGGATAAATGATGCTATAAAATAGACGTTATTTGATGTTATAAAAAATTCTCCCAAATCCTCTCCACAGTCAGGAAAAGCGAAACTCCTGAACCTGAAGCACCAACTTTTGCCATAACAACCAGATCAGGAGTTAGCACTCAAGACCCACCTTTCCCAGCTCCATCGCAATCAACATCTGCCAACCATACTGAGGGGGTAACCGAAAAAGAAGGGCATGAGGACGCAGAACTAAGCATCATACAAGAACCTGCCCCTCGGCCATCCATCTTTTACCAACCCTCTAAGTCGTCCAATCTGCCCTTTCAATCCAGATTAAAGAAGCAGAAAAAGGATGACGAAAATGAGCGGCTCCTCTCAATCTTCAAACAGATCCACATCAACCTGTCATTCCTAGAAGTCATGATCCACATGCCAAAGGGAGCCAAGTTTTTGCAAGATCTCCTTGCACATAAGGAAAAACTTAAAAAAGCAGCCTCCTTAGTCAAACTTAGTAAGGAATGTTCTGCTATCATCCAAAGGAGTATGCCCCCAAAAAGAAGGGGACCCAGGAAGCTTCACGCTGCCATGTCTTATCGGACCCTTGGCAGTCATGAACACCTTAGCTGATTTAGGAGCAAGTATAAATCTCATGCCACACTCTCTCTTCTGACGATTGGAGATTTCCAAACTTAAACCAACCAAAATGAGTATTCAGCTGGCCAATCGATCTATCAAATATCCTATCAGGGTCTGCGAGAATCTATTGGTAAAAGTAAGTAAGTTCATCTTCCTAGTTGACTTTGTAGTTTTGGAGATGGACGAAGACGAGCTAGTCCCAATCATTTTAGGATGACCCTTCCTCGCTACGGCAAGAGCTGTAATTGACGTTCACGAAGGAAAATTAAGTCTAAGAGTCAGAAGTGAAACCATTATCTTCAACATTGGGAAATCAATGAAATTCAAACACTCACGCGACGATTACCTATATTGCGCCGACCACATCGCTAAGATGATCCAAGAACAATGGGTCGACACAATAAGTCATGATGGAAAATGGACTGAAGAAGAAGAAGAGGAAGACTCTAACAAAGTGAATGCAATTTCCTTCTACCCTGGGACAGAGCCAATAAAGCCACTCGAATGGAAGCCCCAGAGAATAGATTAAAACCATCAAGTGTCGAACCACCCAAACTTGAACTGAAGGAGTTACCTGAAAACCTTGAGTACACTTTCCTCCAGGAAAATAACCAACTCCCAGTGGTCATCTCATCCGCATTATCCACCGCCGAAAAAGCCAGGCTTCTCGAGGTTCTTAAGAATCATAAAGGGGCAATCGTCTGGAGTATTGCGGATATAAAAGGGATCGATTCCTCTTTCTGCACTCATAAAATTCTCATAGAAGACGAGTTTGTTGATAGAAATAATGCCTAAAAATGTTATTAATATTTTTTGACCTCTCTACGTTTTGCTAATCACAAAATGTAAAAATGATTAATGAAAAATTATTTTTAAACAAGTAATTAGTAGTAAAATTTTATTTTGAAAATTTAATCACTGAAAGGTATGAATAAACATATGCTTAATGCATTTCATGATCAAAGGAATTTTTAGTTAACCTCACATTTTTTATAACAATGTTACAAACATTTTTATATCTTTTACAAAACATTTTTAGATTTAAAAGAAATGTTTTATTCAAATAAATATTTTGAATTCAAATTTTCTACCTAAAAACGCTTAGAAATATTCTAGAAAATACCTCCCCCCGAAAAGACAAAAAACGGAGTGTCAGAGGATGGGCGGCCCCCTTAATTATAAGGGCGGTCCCCTTAATAATTAAAGGGACCGGCACCCTATTTAAGGGGACTACCCAGACAAAAAGCAAGCTCAGCTTGCCTATAAATATTAGACTATTCCCCACTGGTTTTCTTACCTTTTACACACTTTCTTTCTGTTCTTAATCAGTTTATACTCTCCTTTCATTCCTTTGATCATTTAATCGTAAAGCTTTATTTCCATGTGATCCAAGCTTAATTCCTCAAGTGCAAGAGAAGAATACTTCTTATCATTAAATTAAGAAGTATTATAGTTTAGTTGGTATTGTTGTGAAGATGTGTTAGATCTTGTAAATCATTTGTGTATATTGTGAAGGTGTGTATTGTAGTTGTGTATAATAGTTAGATTGTGGTGATCATTGTAAGTATAGTTAGATCGGTGTGATCTTTGTAAGTGGTGTTAGATTGGTGTGATCGCAGTAGTGTCTAGGCATAGTAAAGTTGTGAAGCGTAGTGAAGTTGTGAAGCGAAGTGAAGTAGTGAAGCGAAGGGAAGTCGTGAAGTGAAGCAAAGTTATGAGTTTTTGTTAAGGGGTGTGATTAGCATACAAGTGTTATGATAGATTGGTTCTAGCTAGGATTAGAACTCGACATTTTGCTTAGTGTCAAAAATTGGTGTAAGCAAAGTTGTGTACGGTTTTCTTCGCCTAAAGGGAGTTTGTTGACATAGTGAAGAGAACTCTCGAGTTTGGTGCTCGGGGAGTGGAGTAGGGCGAAGAGGTTCTTCGCTACCAAACCACTATAAATCCTTGTGTTGTGGTTTGATCTTTCTAACTCTTATCTCTTGTCTTTCATATTTACTTGTCATTTACTTACTTACTTGTATTGTTCATATTGTCCACATATCGAGATCACACAAAGTCGAATCTAAACTTTTATAAACAAGCATAACGTTAATTTAAAACGCGGTAAACTATTCAAACCCCCTTCTCGTTTTCCACAATTGGTATCAAGAGCCACGTCAAACAAGATTTTTAAAATAAACTGTATTTTAAAACATGAATCGGTCTATGGAATCAGAAAAATATTTAGAAGGGTAATCTACGCAAAGACCACCACTATTTGAAAGTGATGGATTTATTTATTGGAAAAATAGATTCGAAACTTATGTGAAATCAAAAGGTCTAGATCTTTGGCGTGTTATTACCTATGGTGATTTTCCTCCCATTCAAAATAATCCTGAAACTAAAAAGGATGAAATTGTACCTTTTGATAAACAAAACGATGATCTTAAAAAGAAACTTGCTAAAAATAATGAAGCTAAAATGGTGATTTATAATGCTTTACCACGTAAAGAATATGATAGAATTTTTATGTGTAAAATCGAAAAAGAAAATTGGGATACTTTATTAATCACTCACCAAGGTAATAGTCATGTCAAAGATAATAAAATAGATCTTATTGTTCAGCAAAATGGACAATTTACGATTCCGGAAGAGGAATCGATAGATAATGCTTTTGCTAGATTTAACACTATTATTACTAGTCTAAAAGCACTTGATGAAGGTTTTTCTATCAAGAATTATGTTAGGAAATTTCTTAGGGCACTTCATTTTAAATGGCGCGCAAAGGTTATAGCTATTGAAGAATCAAAAGATTTAACATCTTTAACACTTGATGAACTTATTGGAAACCTAAAAGTTTATGAAGTAATAATTAAGAAAGATTCTGAAATGGTCAAAGGCAAAAGAGAACAAAATAGATCTCTTGCCTTGAAAGCCAAAAGGAATCAAGTGATGAAGATAGTTCAACTTCTGATAGTGAAGACGAAGAATACGCCATGGCCGTGAGAGACTTTAAGAAATTTTTGATTGCAGTTTTTATATACTATAAAATATATAATAATATTCCAAAAGAGCAGTTAAGAACTTTCTTGAAGTCTCTCTTAAGAAAAGCTCACTCTAAAAGATGTACATAATATATACTACGTATATTTAACCGGGAAGAATGATCACCCGGGTCGTTTCCCCAACGACTTGTGAAATTGAAACCTTGCTTTAGCTTGGATTATGATTTGAATGAGAGAAAAGATATTTTTGAGTATCTATAACTACAAAATAAAAGCAAAAATTAAAATGAACAATTAAAAGCAATTAAACACTTAAACAAATTAACGGGAGTAAATAAAACGCGACAAATAAGTAATTACACTAAAATTAACTTCTAAAAATGCAAACTAAATTTCTAAACCTAAATTAGGACAAAATAAAATTTTAAGAAAAAGAAAAACATTTTTTTGATTATTTTTGAATTTATTATGAATTAAAAACTATTTTAATCTAATTAAATCCTAAAAAATAGCAAATTAAGTCCTAAAAATTTAGAAAAATGATTTTTAAACTTAGAAAAGTCTAAAGTAACTTAAAAACTCAGAAAACTATTTTTAACTATTTTTAAAATTAAAATCCTATTTTTAAAATTAAAAATAAAGGCTTAAAAATGAAAATTAAAATCTAAAAGTGTTGAAAATGATTTTTCTGAATGTAAACCTAAAAGTATTTAATCTAATGCTAAAAGTTATATTTTTCTGAAACTTTTTTCTATTTTTTATGATTTTTCGAAAATTAAAACCTTAGAAAAATGATTAAAAATAATCTACTAAATAGAAAAATATGAAAAATTCAGGGAAAATCCTAAATGCAACAAAGTTCAAAGGAAAAATAAGAAGGAACCCCCAGCTTATCTAATAAGCTGGGGAAAAAGCTATAAAGGCTACGGCTTTTAATAAAAAGCTAAAAGAAAAATGAGTATAAGAATTAAATGGAGAGAGATGCTAACGGATGAGCTAATGAAGCATGGTGGTAAGTGTGTGTGTTTGTGTGCAAGAGGTCACGGGTTCAAGGTTGGTATACACCCTTTTTTGCACTTTTTTTTATTTTTGCAAACTAAAAGCTAAAACCTATTAAGCAAACATTTCTGAGCACTTTAATTTAAGCTCTCTAAGAGCTTATAAAGAGACTGTCCTCAGAAAGTGATGCTTTGAGCTCAAAATGGCTTACTAGGACTTAAACTCTTGCACAAAGCTCAATATAAGCTCAAAATCAAAAGTAAAAGCTGTTCTAGAGTCCCTATGAGATGTAGAAGCTTAATCTAACAAGCTACTCAAGCTAAAATCACTACAAGACTTCTAAATCTAGGATTAAAAACAGCAAACTCAGGAATAAAACTCAAAAATCTCAAAAAGACATTAAGCTAAAAAGCACAATAAGCTATTTCAGAGGCTAAGCTTTTAAAAACTTAATCACCTATCTATAAGCTAATAATCCAAATCATAAAAAAGAAGTATTATAAGCTAGAAATTCGAATTAAGAAGCTAACCACTAGATACTACTGTTTTTAGCTTTTTGAGGATTTTTGATGAACTTTTAAAACTGATTTACCTAAGGTAATAATCTAGAAAATGAAAAATAAGTTTTAATCTATATTAAGCTATGTGAACACTATTAACTTACTGATTTTAAAACCCTAGATCCTAAAATTACTAGCCTAAATGAAAGATAAAAAAGACAGCAGTACTAACTGATATTAATACTGCTGATGCAATTTGACAAAAAGGCAAAAATAATATGTAGGTTACCTTAGTGGTTATACCTGCATAACACACTCAAAGTGAGTGTGTTTGAACACAATTCAAACACAAACAAAGCCTTTGATGGCTTGTTTCAAATTTTCACAAGCAAAAACAAGGGCAAAAATCCCCTGATACAAAAACAAGATAAATAAGTCTAAAAATGATTATGAACTTAAACTGACAGTTTAAACCAACTCATATCCTAATCAAATAAGCTAATCAAGCTAACCAAAGAAAAATCACCAAATTCCTTTGACTTTTGAAAGTCAATTAGCACTAATCCAAACACCCCTTAAAATCCTTGACAGATTCCGTTTAGCTTAGTAATTGAAATGTACTTATCTAAACCTTTATATCTGATATTAATTAGTTTTTATCAAGCTTAATAAACATGAATTCATAACCTAATAAGCCAAATTCTAAGATCTACTCTTATGCTATCTATTTTTTTTTTCGAGATTTTTAAAGGCAAAAAATGAAAAACTAAGCTCTAAACTAGACTAGCTAAAAATAGATAGTAAATCGTGATTAATAAGCAACATCAATCACAAATAAGCCCAATTAAGCAACTAAATAAGCAGTTTAAACTACTAATAAGCAAATAGGCAGTTTTAAGCTAAGAATTAAATGACAAAGGGAACTTAAAAGAAAACTTACAATTGGCTTCAGCTAAACAGAAGCATGGGCTCAAATGAGCTTATCAACAGCTCTGGCTTATCCTAAGATAAGCTAGTCTAGTCCTTGGGATTCCTTCCATAATTGAATCCTCTTCCAAAGCTTTTAGGTCCAAAATAGTTAAGGTTTTAAACTAGTTTATAAGACTTAAGTAGATTAAGGTCTGCTTTAGCTCAATTACTAGCTTATAGACTAGTAAGAGCTTATATGAGCTTATTAGAACAATAGCTTAACATTTGAGAAGAAATAAGAGCTTATAAGTGAAATTTAAAAGAGCTTTTGACAAAGTAATTAAGAGTAAAACTAGATGTCATTAAAATAAAACTTGATTACATGATTTAAAAGAAAATTACAACTGAATTTTAAAAGGAAATTGCAATAAGCTAAATTTAAGCTAAAATCTACTAAGCTACCCTCTAAAACGGGAAAAGAAGATGATCATGTGTGTGTGAGTGAGGGCCTTTTATAGCCTGCTGCTGAACCTTCTAGCCCCTTGAGGTCTTATCAATCTCTGCCATTCATTCTCTCAATGATTGGAAGATTATCTTTAGCCGTTGGATCTCTTTTGATAATTACACGGATTGCCAGCATGGCAATCCGTGTGATGTGACCTTGTGCTTTCTATGAGAGTGACCCAAGTGTAAATATCCCCATTCTTTGTGCTTTCTTCATATTGACGTGGCATTCCCCTTGTGGGTTTCCACCAATAAGGACCTCTGATGATGTGTTAATCTTGCCATCTTGATCTTGAACCCTTGAATTACTCTTTTGAACCTTCAATTTGCTAAAGCCCCTTGTTTTACCCTGAGTTAAATGGCGAAGGTGATGATGAATAGTTAAAACAGACTTTCCCGCCTGTTTTTGACTGAGGGGGTAAATGGGGTAAGTTTGGGCAAATGGCAAGTTGAGTCCTTGTGTTTATAATATGAAAAGGTGTAGTGTTAATGACCCTGCACACGTGTTCTTCTTCCCTTGAATTGTCTAAATTATCCCTTAATTATGATTTTCCCCATGATTTAACCTGAGGGTTAAATGGGAGAGACGGGTGAACAGTGAAAACTATTTTTCCCGCTCTCTTTTTTTAACCGAAAAGGGTGATGTGAGTTTGAGGTAATTGCAAGACTAGTCCTTGTCTTTGTTAATCTCAAGTTCAAGTATAAAAGGACTTTCATTTTTGCCAGGAATGGCCCCTGTGGTTTAATAAAAGGTTATGGATTAGGGTTTTGGGCTTTTGTTTTGGGCTTATGATCCGGGTAGGTTTTTTTTATAGGCCTATTTAGACTTCAAGGACCATTTGTGTAAGTTTCTGAAACTTAAGGGACTAAATTTGTGACTTTGCATTTTTGTCTTCTAGTGTTGACTTTGAGAGTTGACCGAGGTTGACTTTTCTGACTTTGGCTTTCGGCTCTTGCACATTCTTCCGTTCTCGTATCCGTGTTTGCCCATTTTTGACGGTTTTCTTATGATTTTTGTCTTATCCGTACCTGCACACACAAAACACAAAAACAAGTATATCTTTGCCATTTTAAGTGTGTTTTTGGTCATTTAGGGTTAATTTTGGTATAAACGGATATGTGTATTTTACACTTATCAAAATTCCCCAAACTAAACGATTGCGTGCCCTCATGCAATATTACATGCCGTATAACCAAATACCTCGAAACTTCCCCAAACTAAACCTTTGAAAAGTAGCAAAGATTTTTGTTGAGAGAGCTAAGAGATCACAAGTTATAAAACACCCGATTTCCCATTTTCAAAGATTTTTTATTTTTTATGATTTTTCTTGATAGACTATCTAACTACAACTTATTCTTGTATTGACATAATGTATTGTTTTCATTACCCTAGTGGTAACTTTAAGGATCATAGAACAAAAAGCACTTGAAAAGTGTCTTAAAAGATAAATTCGTCATCCCTGATTTTTT
>BQNB010128118.1:0-19333 GCA_026074375.1 Tanacetum coccineum | reverse complement strand
CCCGCTCCAGTTGTGTTTATATAACTGTTTCTGGAGTAATAAGTTGAGTGTGACCTCGTGTGTGAAAATATATTTGAAACAGTGGTCGATTTTGTTAAACAATATTTGCTACACCCATAGAGGGACAATTTTGTTATGGGCAATATCAGTAGTGGTTGATGCAAGACATAACATTTCTATTCTCAAACGGGAGATCGGGATCGAGGGGAGCGATGAAGAGGGAAGTGACTTAGTCTCGATGAGAGCCCTGGCGAGTCTCGTGTGTGATAGTCTTATAGGATATAGTTCCCTCCCTGGTCTGGGTTAGGGTTCCAAACCTGCCCTATCCCTTAAAGCCTCAGAGCTCTAGGTCTACTTCTATCTAGATACATACAGCTTGCCTTACCACCATTTGAGAGTCGACCCTCCTTTTCTGATAGAGGGGAGTGAGAAAGAAATAGATTTTCAGATCACCTAATTCAATAGCTCAAAAATCGGTGGAGTTCGTCCTTTAAAGCATAGTTCAATGTTGCAACAGGTGGGTTGTTCAGCGAACGGGAAGCAAAGTCTCCATATCAACATTGAAGGCTTCGCAGCTATTCAGAAGACATCCTTACTCTACAGGGGTGCTAGCGCTTGACTAATATAATAGAAAGTCAGGCTCTTCTTCTGTTCTACGAATCTAACTAATCTATACTACTTCTATAGATATGAAACATAATTATCCTTTTTATCTTGCTCTGCAGATGATTGAGAGTCATAAAGGCCACGACATAATGTTTTTGCCGATTTAAGCACTCTATGGCGAATACATCCTTTCTTAAGTTAGAAAAAGATAATCTATTCATAGTTTCTGTACAAATTACATTCATCAGTCTTTCTACACTTATCTAAGAACTTACAATATATTTGTGTACACATATTAGTGAAAAGATGAACACAATTTGTGTGTAACACCCATTAGAAAGCAATATTTCACAAAATAAATGCACTCCAAGAAAATTAAGGGGTTTGGTCACCCAAGTTCTCATATCAATTTCAGTAACCAACTTATGGCCGATACAATAGAATGATATATAGATGGTAGTTTAATTAGTTAGAGTAAACACCAATAAAGTTGGTGACAAGAGAGCTTGCATAGTTTTCCGTTCTGCTCTTGAACAATACTTACAGTTTTATTAAAGAATTCTTCAGAAAACGACACTGTTTGCAACACGGCCCCATTCGGAGTTGAACAGCACTCCTTGAGGTTCAATCAGAGGCGTTGGTGGTGTATATCCAACCGAAACCGCCATCCAAAACTCTCCATACCAATCTGCTCGTTTTATGTTATTTGGGTTCCCAACGAAATTTAGAAAAGTTTCAGCTGTATTTGCTTTAGGCCTAACTAGCCAATATTTTCATATTCGCTTACCAGAAAGCTCAGGAACAAGAACACATGTGCCATCCCTACTGACTAGGGGACCATCCACGCCTAATAGACCACTAAGCAAAACTGATACTTGTCTACTAATTGTAACGCCAGAACCTCCATGTTGAATCACGCTTAAATCCTAGTTGTGTTGCATTTGCGCACACAATATAAGATACTCAATTCTCTGCATATAAAAAATAGTACTGTTTTACAAAAAGAAAAGTTAATTCATAACGTGCATGCCGTTAAAGTACTTACCTAATGTTTTAATTCATAAAGTGCATGGTGTTAAAGTGGTTACGTAATGTCAAAACTCAAACTGGAAAAATCTTCCACATCCAATTGTGGGACATTTGTGACAGGAGATCCTCCCCTAGAATCTAGAAGTTGTGGGAGATCCTCAGTGTTAACAACATTGTTGTTCGCATTAGTTGCGTCATTGTTGTTAATTGACATTGTCATTTGCAAAAACATTTTCTTCAACATTGTTGTTGTTGTATATGTTTTAGCACCTACCATACATAAATTATCATACATTTCTGACAAATTACCCTCAGTAATCAAACTTTAGCAAATTTTCGGTTGTATCAGGTTTAATGCTGTTGTGTAGTAGTTCTGCACATAATAAACGACCCTTAAGTTCTACGTATAGAACTACACAATATTACAATATCAAAAAACTATTGTTACAATGTGCATATTGGATGCTTGGTATTCTTTTTGTTGGACTCTAGTTGTGACTAAGTTTATAGGAACATAGACAACCAATCGGAGTAATGCTGGTTAGTTAGTTTTCATTAGTCAGAATAGCAACATTAAGATTAACTGTGTTAACAAGTTAAGAAGTGAACGAAAGAGTGATCTTGAAACCTTTATGTGTTGAAGATCCAGGATAAATATGACTTCTACCTGTTGACATATATTTAGTAACTTGGTGAAATTTGTGTGTAGTTATTACATATAAACAAGTTATAATTTGACAAATATAATTCCAATATTGTGTTCCTTTAAGTACAAAAGTGTAGTGTAGGTTGCTTTGTGTTTACCTTAAAAAATTACGAGTTTGTATAGTAGTCTGTATGTTTCAGTCTATTTGATGTTTGTAGCTCTTTAAGGGGTGTTGGGATATGTTTAACTCCTCTTAAAGTTGCTTGTATTGTAAATATTGTTTTTGGAGTATATTCACCTTTTCACAAAAAAAAATAAAATAGACGACTACAACACTTCAAATGTAACCTTGTGTGTGAAGTATGTGTGAAATCCACAAAACCACGCTAACATGTCAACACGTCATTGTGATAATTTAGGAGCAGTGACTCCTATAGGTGTAGCTGCTAAAAATGGCAAACTGACAAGACATGATGACGAAAAATGTAACCAAGTTAGAAAGCAAGGATGCGCATTTGCCGAATTTAGATATGCAAAGGGATCTAAGGAGAGTATCACACAACATTATTATTTAGAGAAAGGAACATATATATGAATGAGACTTATAGTATTTTATTTTATTTTATTGTAGCTATCTAAGAAAACAAATGAAAATGATGAATAAATAAGTGAATGAGGTCGTAGTTGTAGACCAAAAATTGATCGTAAACATCTTGCTTGAGGCGAGATTAGAACTAATAATATTAAAGACCACTTCATGTATAAATAAATAGAATTCTAGTTATCTCACATGTGTATTATGAGATTAATTTTGATAATGGAATATCAACTTAGAGATTTTATTGCATCGTATTGGACGATTTGGTTATTAAGAACATCTTTTTAATTTATATTTGTAGTAAGAAACCTTTGGTATTACTTGGCCTTTATTTTTGCTGTTATCATGCTCCTTATCTAGTAGTTTACAAGACACATGCCTAATTAGAGTAAATGCCAATATAAGTGGTGCTACGAGAACCCACATAAAGTTTTCCGCCCTGCTCTTGAACCAAACTAATTGATCTGTTGAAGAATTGTGTTGCAAACGATACTGTTTGTAAAACAACCCCATTTGAATTGATCCGCACACCTTGAGGTACAATGAGAGGCCCTCGTGGATAAAATCCAACTGAAACCGCCACCCAAAATTCTCCACCTATTATCGCTCGCTTGATTTTATTTGGATTCCCAGATGGATTTAGCAAAAGTTCTGCTGTATTTGCTTTAGGACCTGCTAACCAGTATTTTGATATTTGCTTACCAGTGAGTTCAGGTACCATAACAAATCTACCATCACTGCTAACAGCTGGGCCACCCCCACCGTTTAGACCACTGAGCAAAACCGATACTTGTTTGTTAAACGGGTTGTAGCGCAACAACCTCCCGGTTGCATCTGCCGTAAATCCTGGTTGTGTAGTATTTCTGCACACAATAAAGAGATAACACACAGAATGTGGAGGGACACTTTGTAAGAAACATAGTTTTAATAGAAGGAGCATACCAAGTATTCAAGTAGAGTTACAAAATTGGTTACCTAAGTTCATAAGTTAAACTTGCATCGATGAAATAAACATCCCCGTTTTTCAAGTTGACGTCAACTCCAGTAAGAAACTTAAAACCACCGACGAGTTGAGTTGCCAACCCACCGATGGGGCCGACAACTAGAAGACCAATATACGCATCGACTATGTAAAGAAGATTGGTTGACTGTTGATAGCTAAGAGCTAATGGTCTTCCGCATACTGGTCCCAAATCAGGATCTGTTGTACCATCACAAAGTTTTTTTGACCTACAAAATTAGTCTACGAAGTTTATGAAAAGTGCATATGCTGATAATATTTTGTACAAAGAAGTTTTGGCATGTCGACGTGATCCACTCTGAATTCTTTCAAATTTAACCATTTCAATCCCATCCATTTTACCATCTGTAGTTGATTGCAAGGTCATTGTTATCTCTTCACATCTGTATCATTAATACATATAAAATGGTAGTTGTCGTTTCTATACATAAGAACCTCGAATAAGAAAATGTTTTAAGATCATTTGAGCAAGTTAAGTTTGGATATAAGAAACTACTACAATATATAGTGTACATGCACATATTTATAAATTTAAACATTATAAATAGACAGTGACCTCGTGGATGTTGTATATGCAAAATCCACAAAACCGATGCGAGAGCCTAGCCATTTCATAATCCTACCATCATTGACTGTTGTAAAGGGACCTTCAGAAAGTGCACCAAACGCGGCTGATTCAGGGCCACTGACCCCTGTAGGCAAGTCGTACTTGCTAAAGATATTAAATTGGCCAGAAACAACTGTGCTAAAAACACAAAGTAATGCAATGAAAACATAAAGCAAAGATGTGGGAAACATTTGTGGAGTCGCCATATTTGGATATGTGAAGGGAGTTATGGACGAGTTTACATCTAGCTGTTTTTATTTATAGGGAAGTACACATATAGTCGTTCCATCTAGGTCATTTTGGATGAAGTCACTTACTAAGTTTAGGAAAGAAACTAATCCTTTAGCTTTGTATAAATTTAGCAAAGTTGTAACTTACATTTTGTACATGAAAGCTTTTTAGAAGTACGTGTGAATCAATACTTACTAAGAATGACAAAGGTACTTTATAAAAGACATCTTGTTGGTAAGTGGGTTGTAGCACAAGAACCTTCCCACGTATCGGGATTAGATCATATCCTGGTTGTGGTAATGTGTATATTGGATGCTTGAAGTGTTAACTTTGTCTACTTATGATTGATAATGTCTATAGAAATGCATGCGAGGATTGGAGCTAAATTGATTACATGATTGGCTAATTTCATTAGTCAACCATCCAGCAACACTAAAATAAAGATTGCTTGCTTGTTAACTAGGCAGCAACCACTACCATGGTGTCCTAGTGGTCTCACAAGTGGTCTTTGGGTCAAGCGTCATGAGCTCCTCACAAGATGTATCAGGTTCAAACCTCACTAGGTAACATCTTTGAGGTGGTCAGGGAAATGGTCCGGAAACAGTCACGGGATATATATCCAAGTTACGCCACATAGATCTGAGTAAAAGACCCACTCTCCTCGGTTTTTCTGTTTACTAGGCAATCTCAAGGCTAGGAGTGAACTTGAAACCTAGAAAGCAGTTGTTACTTCATAGTCCTTTCATTTTTGGAGATCCAAGATATTAGATACCTTGAAACTACGGTGTTTGCCGACATTTTTTTAGTAGTTTAATAGAAAATCAAAGTTGGGTCACTAAGAAAGTTTCAACTGTATCTGAAAGTTTCATTATTACTACGTATTATTTATTTTTTTGGTGTAAAACAGTAATCTCTGAATTAGTAACTATAACTTGCATATAGTCTTCTGCATTCTCGAAAAAATATTATTACTGTGTTCATGAATGTAACTATTTGCAGATAACATACTGAACCCGATCTCATGTGTGAAAGTATATGTGAAATGCATAAAACTCATACCCTATGGCCTTTGTCATATCAAAATCCTCATATTAATTGGGTGCATGAACAGATTTCATATGAATCTCTACCTGATAATTAGATGTATAAATTATGGATTTGTCACTGGCGATACACCTATATGGATATATATGTGAAGGGAGCAATGGATGAGTATTCCCTAACCTTAACGTTTCTATCTATAGAAGAAATATAGACAACTATCCGATCTATCTAGTTCATTGGGGGGATGAAAGTCATAACGGCCATCACGTGAGATATTTTCCGATTTATCGAATGAAGTCTTTTTTAAATTTAGAAAAGAGAAACTATGATTAGTTTTGTACAATTAGTCATTCGTCATCCAAACAGTCCTCTGAAAACATACGATTGTGTATAGATTATTATAATTAATGAAAAGTTCACGAACATTTATGTGTAAACCGGGTTGACAAACAAACGTAAGTTCTCTTATCAATAACCAGTTTATGACCGATATATTTTTTGAGTGTCACCAACACATATTAGTTATTCCATGAAATAATTTGACTCCTCGTATTATTCCAAAAAGAAGATAATTCAACCCTTGTAGTAGATAATAATCATCATTTCACGCATTTGTTGGTGATTTTAGTGTCATCAACGGCCATTTAGGTAATGACGATTTACTATAGACTAATGAGATTTCATACTTAGCTTGGATACGAGTTAGGAAAGTGTGGAGTACACACTCGTTGAGTTAATATGTTTTCGACCATGACAAAAATGCAGAGATCAGTACTAAGTTGGTTTTTAGTTAGTACTGCTAGCACTAAGTGCTGGCAGTACTAAGTTGGTTTACTACAGTCAGTACTATGTATTTTCCACTGGCAGTACTAAATAGTTAGTACTGCTAGCACTAAGTAGTTAGTACTGCTAGCCGTGTAACTGTTGAAAAACAGTTGTGAAAGTTGGTTTTAACCAACTTTAACTGCTTAACTGTTATCTAGAATCTGTTTTATAAATAGATTCATTAGTCTCATTAAATAGAATGAAAACACATACAATTCCTCTAATCTTCTTGCTTTGTGATCTTGTGCCTAGAACACAAAGTGTTTCTCTTCTTGAATTTGTTGGTTCAGGCCCAGGTTATACACACACAACCCACACTTAATATGTTGCAGAATGTATGTATAAAAGAAAAATGAGAGTAAGACTTTTTTGTAAATGCTAAACTTTGTTTCGTAACTATGTTGTAACGCAAGAACCTTCCTGTTGAATCTGGCTGAAATCCTGGTTGTGTAGTATTTCTGCACACAATTTAAAGTTGCAGAAATATGCGATGCAGACGTGTTTTGCATGATAAAAACTATTTATTATAAACAAAGTCAATGTTCAACGATTGTAATCGATCGTACTTATTCATTAGTCAAGAACTAGCATCGGTAAGGTAAACTACATGTTTATCGAGTTCACATCAACACCTGTAAGAAACTTAAAACCGCCGACACAGTAGCCAGGCCGCCAGTAGGACCAACAACAAAAAAACCAAAATAGGCATTGGCTATGTAAAGAAGCCCAATTGAGCGTTGAAAGCTCAACGCTAAAGGTCTTCCGCATATTGGTCCTTTATCAGGATCTGTCGCACCATCACAAAACTGATTTGACTGCAAAATGCAACAACAAGCAACAGTTGTGTGCAATGTGTTGTACTATGTCAATACTCTTAAGCTTATCTATGGTAAGAAATTTACTATATTAGTCCATTGTTGCTTTAGAGACTAATATATAAGCTCTAAACTCATAGCCTAATACATTAAGAGTTTGACCACACTGCGATCTTTCTCGCTCTAATTTCACTTTTGAGTTTTCATACTTGGCCTTGCATCATATTGTTGTTAGGATTGTTTGTAGTCATGACTATTTAAGGCATAACATATCATTTTTCGTATGTTTCAATTTAGTCTAATTGAAATGGAACAAGTGAAATGGATGGTTGAATAGTTTTGAAACAAGTCAAACTAAAACAATTGGTGTTCGGCTGTTAAGATATATTTAAGTAAGCTGAAATTAAAATCGTCTGCATAATTTAAGCAAGTTCATTCTCGAAGACAAAATTTTGATTACTATGTCCATAATTGTAATATTTATACATGTGAAAATGAAACGGACCTCGTGGGGGATCAAGATATGCGAAACACAAAACCAATGCTATGAGCTTTGCCAATTCATACTCCTACATCAGTGGCTGTTGTAATGGACAATCGGGATGGAAGTACTCCAAACCAGTTCCAAACGTGTGATCAGGGCCTGTGACCCCTGTAGGTAAGTCATACTTAAAATGGCCAAAAACAACGGTGTCAAAAACACAAAGACATTTTTGGACCAATATAGAAAGCAACATTGTTGGCAATTTTGGAGTCGGCATGTTTAGATAGGTGTAGGGAGCTGTGGAAGAGTTTTGCACAATGCTTCTATTTATTGGCATGTATCCATTTAGGTGTTTCTTGCAGTTCATTAATAAGCGAGTTAGCTTAATTTGTCAGTAAGCTGAGCAATAAATTTAGCATGCTTCAATTTGTTCATATAAAGTTATACTTATATTAGTATTCCTATCTAATCTGTAATTTCAAGTTATATATAATTCCTTGCCGCTCCATGTTGTGTTTTATTAAATGTTTCTGGAGTAATAAGTTGTGTGTGACCTCGTGTGTGGAAATATATTTGAAAACAGTGGGCGATTATGTTAAACTGAAATATTTGTCACCCATAGAGGGACAATTTTGTTTATGGGCCAACTATCAGTGGGTTTGTGATGTCAAGACCTAAATTTCTATTCTCAAACGGGAGGATCGGGATCGGGGGGGGCGAGTCGATGAAGAGGGAAGTGACTTAGTCTCTGATGAGAGGCCCCTGGCGAAGTCTCGTGTGGTGATTTAGTCTTTTATAGGATTTATAGTTCCCTTCCTGGTTATGGGTTTTAGGGTTCTCAAACCTGGCCTTATCCCTTAAAACGCCTCAAGGCTCTAGGTCTATTCTATCTAGGTGTTACTAACATGCTTGCCTTACCACAATTTTAGAGTCAACTCCTTTTTGTAGAGGGGAGTGTGGAAAAGAAATAGATTTTCGGATTCGCCTAATTCAATAGCTCAAATAATCGGTGGGAGTTCGTTCCTTTTAAAGCATAGTTGTCATGTTTGCAACAGGAGTTGTTCAGCGAACGGGAAGCAAAGTCTTCATATCAACATTGAAGGCTTCATATAAGGGTGATAGCGCTTGACTAATATAATAGAAAGTCAGCCCCTTCTTCTGTTCTACGAATGTAACTAATCTATACTCTTTCTTTAGATATGAAACTAATTATCCTTTTTAATCTTGCTCTCTGCAGGATTGAGAGTCATTAAAGGACCACTATAAATGTGATCATAATGTTTTTGCTGATTTAAGCACCTATGGCGAATCTTCCTTTTTTAAGTTAGAAAAATAAGAGTATATATTCATAGTTTCTGTAGACAAATTACATTCGTCAGTGTTTCTACTCTTATCTAGAAGAACTTACAAGTATATTGTGTGTACACATATTAGTGAAAAGATGAACACAATTTGTGTGTAACACCCATTAGAAAGCAATATTTCACAAAATAATTGCACTCCAAGAAAATTAAGGGGTTTGGTCACCCAAGTTCTCATATCAATTTCAGTAACCAACTTATGGCCGATACAATAGAATGATATATAGATGGTAGTTTAATTAGTTAGAGTAAACACCAATAAAGTTGGTGACAAGAGAGCTTGCATAGTTTTCCGTTCTGCTCTTGAACAATACTTACAGTTTTATTAAAGAATTCTTCAGAAAACGACACTGTTTGCAACACGGCCCCATTCGGAGTGAACCGCACTTCATTGAGGGTTCAATCTAGAAGGCTGGTGGTGTGGAGTATATCCACCCGAAACGCCATCCAAAATCCTCATACCAATCTGCTTACGGTTTTCTTGTTATGTGGGTTCCTCAACGTTATTATAGAAAAGTTTCAGCTGTATTTGCTTTAGGCCCAACTAGCCAATATTGTCATATTCGCTTACCAGAAAGCTCAGGAACAAGAACACATGTGCCATCCCTACTGACTAGGGGACCATCCACGCCTAATAGACCACTAAGCAAAACTGATACTTGTCTACTAATTGTAACGCCAGAACCTCCATGTTGAATCACGCTTAAATCCTAGTTGTGTTGCATTTGCGCACACAATATAAGATACTCAATTCTCTGCATATAAAAGATATAGTATGTTTTTACAAAAGAAAAGTTAAGTAATAAACGTGCATGCCGTTAAAGTACTTACCTAATGTTTTAATTCATAAAGTGCATGGTGTTAAAGTGGTTACGTAATGTCAAAACTCAAACTGGAAAAATCTTCCACATCCAATTGTGGGACATTTGTGACAGGAGATCCTCCCCTAGAATCTAGAAGTTGTGGGAGATCCTCAGTGTTAACAACATTGTTGTTCGCATTAGTTGCGTCATTGTTGTTAATTGACATTGTCATTTTCAAAAACATTTTCTTCAACGTTGTTGTTGTTGTATATGTTTTAGCACCTACCATACATAAATTATCATACATTTCTGACAAATTACCCTCACTAAGCAAACTTTAGCAAATTCCCGGTTGTATCAGGTTTCATGCTACTGTGTAGTAGTTCTGCACATAATAAACGATCCTTAAGTTCAACATATAGAACTACACAATATTACAATATCAAAAAACTATTGTTACAATGTGCATATTGGATGCTTGGTATTCTTTTTGTTGGACTCATGGTGTGACAAAATTTATAGGAACATAGACAACCAATCGGAGTAATGCTGGTTAGTTAGTTTTCATTAGTCAGAATAGCAACATTAAGATTAACTGTGTTAACAAGTTAAGAAGTGAACGAAAGAGTGATCTTGAAACCTAAAATGATTTATGTGTTGAAGATCCAGGATAAATATGACTTCTACCTGTTGACATATATTTAGTAACTTGGTGAAATTTGTGTAGTTATGACAACAAGTTATAATTTGACAAATATAATTCCAATATTGTGTTCCTTTAAGTACAAAAGTGTAGTGTAGGTTGCTTTGTGTTTACCTTAAAAAAAATACGAGTTTGTATAGTAGTCTGTATGTTTCAGTCTATTTGATGTTTGTAGCTCTTTAAGGGGTGTTGGGATATGTTTAACTCCTCTTAAAGTTGCTTGTATTGTAAATATTGTTTTTGGAGTATATTCACCTTTTCACAACAACAACAAAAAAAATAGACGACTACAACAATTCAAATGTAACCTTGTGTGTGAAGTATGTGTGAAATCCACAAAACCACGCTAACATGTCAACACGTCCTTGTGATAATTTAGGAGCAGTGACTCCTATAGGCGTAGCTGCTAAAAATGGCAAACTGACAAGACATGATGATGACGAAAAATGTAACCAAGTTAGAAAGCAAGGATGCTAGCATTTGCCGAATTTAGATATGCAAAGGGATCTAAGGAGAGTATCACACAACATTATTATTTAGAGAAGGTAACCATTATATATGAATGAGGACTTATAGTTTTTTATTTTTTGTGTTATTGTAGTATCTAAGAAAACAAAAATGAAAATGATGGAAATATATAATGTTGATTGATTGGTCGTAGTTGTAGATCAAAAATTGATCTGTAAAAAAAATGTCTGCTTGAGGCTGTGTGAGATTAGAAAACTAATAATATTAAAGACACTTCATGTATAAATAAATAGAATTTAGTTTCTCACATGTGTATATGAGGATTTAATTTTGTTATTGGAATATCAACTTAGAATTTTATTTAGCATCGGTATTGTGTCGATTTGGTTATTAAGACATCTTTTTAAATTTATATTTGTTGTAAGAAACCTTTGGTATTACTTGGCCTTTATTTTTGCTGTTATCATGCTCCTTATCTAGTAGTTTACAAGACACATGCCTAATTAGAGTAAATGCCAATATAGATGTGGTGCTACGATGAACCTAACCACTAAAGTTTTCCTGCCATTGCTCTTGAACCAAACTAATTAGATCTGTGAAGATATGTGTTGCAATCCGATATGTTTGGTAAGTCAAACCCCTTTGAATTGATCCGCACACCTTGAGGTACAATGAGAGGCCCTCGTGGATAAAATCCAACTGAAACCGCCACCCAAAATTTCCACTTACTTATCGCTCGCTTGATTTTATTTGGATTCCCAGATGGATTTAGCAAAAGTTCTGCTGTATTTGCTTTAGGACCTGCTAACCAGTATTTTGATATTTGCTTACCAGTGATGTCATGGGTACCAAGTAACAAAATTACTCATCCCTGCTAACATGCTGGGCACCCCCCACCGTTAGACCTACTGAGCAAAACCTGATACTTGTTTGTTAAAGGGTTGTAGCGCAAACAATCTCCGGTTGCATCTGCCGTTAAATCTGGTTTGTGTAGTATTTCTGCACACTAATACAAGAGATAACACACGAATGTGAGGGGACACTTGTAGAAACTAGTTTTTAACAGGAGGCTCATACTCAGTTTTCTAGTTGAGTTACAAAAATTGGTTACCTAAGTTCTTAAGTTAAACTTTTCTGTCGAATGAAATAAACATCCTCGTTTTTCAAGTTGACGTCAACTCCAGTAAGAAACTTAAAACCACCGACGAGTTGAGTTGCCAACCCACCGATGGGGCCGACAACTAGAAGACCAATATACGCATCGACTATGTAAAGAAGATTGGTTGACTGTTTGATTAGCTAAGAGCTAATTGTCTTCCGCATATCTTGGTTCCCAAATCAGGATTCTGTTGTACCTACAATGTTTTTTTTGACCCTACATAAAATTGTCTACGTACGTTTATGAAAAGTGCATATGCTGATAATATTTTGAACAAAGAAGTTTTGGCATGTCGACGTGATCCACTCTGAATTCTTTCAAATTTAACCATTTCAATCCCATCCATTTTACCATCTGTAGTTGATTGCAAGGTCATTGTTATCTCTTCACATCTATTTCATTAATACATATAAAATGGTAGTTGTCGTTTCTATACATAAGAACCTTGTTTAGAAAATGTTTAGATCATTTGAGCAAGTTAAGGTTTGGATATAAGAAACTACTTACTATATATAGTGATACATGCAATATTATTTAATTAAACATTTAAAAGACAGTGACTCGTGGGATGTTGTATATGCAAAAATCCACACAAAAACCTGATGCTGACTGAGCCTAGCCATTTCATAATCCTACCATCATTGACTGTTGTAAAGGGACCTTCAGAAAGTGCACCAAACGCGGCTGATTCAGGGCCACTGACCCCTGTAGGCAAGTCGTACTTGCTAAAGATATTAAATTGGCCAGAAACAACTGTGCTAAAAACCACCAAAGTTAATGCAATTGATAAATATAAGCAAGATGTGGGAAAACATTTGTGGTGTCGCGCGCATAATTGGATTATGTGAGGGAGTTATGGACGAGTTTACATCTAGCTGTTTTTATTTATAGGGAAGTACACATATAGTCGTTCCATCTAGGTCATTTTGGATGAAGTCACTTACTAAGTTTAGGAAAGAAACTAATCCTTTAGCTTTGTATAAATTTAGCAAAGTTGTAACTTACATTTTGTACATGAAAGCTTTTTAGAAGTACGTGTTGTATCAATACTTACTTACAGAATGATGTGTGTGTACTTTATAAAAGACATCTTGTTGGTAAGTGGGTTGTAGCACAAGAACCTTCCCACGTATCGGGATTAACAATTCATATCCTGGATTTGTGTGTATGTGTATTTTGGTGCTTGAAAGTGTTAACTTTGTCTATTATGTATTGATCTTATTGTCTGTAGAAATTGATGCGGGAATTGGAGCGTTAAATTGAATACATTGATTGGCTAATTTCATTTGTCACCATACAGCAACACTATAAGAAATAAAGTGATTGCTTGCTTGTGTTAACTATGCTGAAACCACTTACCTGTTGTCCTAGTGGTTACATGTGGTCTTTGGGTCAGTAGCGTCTGGAAGCTCCTCACAAGATGTATCAGGTTCAAACCTCAATAGGTAACATCTTTGAGGTGGTCAGGGAAATGGTCCGGAAACAGTCACGGGATATATATCCAAGTTACGCCACATAGATCTGAGTAAAAGACCCACTCTCCTCGGTTTTTCTGTTTACTAGGCAATCTCAAGGCTAGGAGTGAACTTGAAACCTAGAAAGCAGTTGTTACTTCATAGTCCTTTCATTTTTTGAGATCCAAGATATTAGATACCTTGAAACTACGGTGTTTGCCGACATTTTTTTAGTAGTTTAATAGAAAATCAAAGTTGGGTCACTCAGAAAGTTTCAACTGTATCTGAAAGTTTAATTATTACTACGTATTTTATTTTTTTGGTGTAAAACAGTAATCTCTGAATTAGTAACTATAACTTGCATATAGTCTTCTGCATTCTCGAAAAATAGTATCTACTGTGTTCTATGAATGTAACTATTTGCAGTAACATTACTGATCCGATCTCATGTGATGAAATTATATGTTGAAATGCATAATGTACTCATACCCTATGGCTGTGTATATCAATAATATCATCATATTAATTGGTCGTGCATGAACAGATTCATATGATTGTCTACCTGTAATTAGATTTATAATATGGATTTGTCACTTGGCGTATACACCTATTTTGGATATAATGTGAAGGAGCATGGATGAGTTATTCCCATTAACCTTAACGTTTCTATCTATTGAAATATAGGCATAACTATCCGATAATCTAGTTCATTGAGAGGGAGGAAGTCATAACGGCTCCATTCTCGTGAGATTATTTTCCGATTTATGAACATGAAGTCTTTTTTAATTAGAAAAGATGAAACTATGATTAGTTTTGTACAATTAGTCATTCGTCATCCAAACAGTCCTCTGAAAACATACGATACGTGTATAGTATTCTTAAATTAATGAAAAGTTTCACGAACATTAATGTGTAAACCGGATGTTGACAAATCTAAATACGTTAGTTCCTATTATCAATATCGATCCACACACACCCCTCCAACAAAAAAAAAAAAAAAAAAAAAGAAGAAAAAAAAAAGAAAAAAAAAAAAAAAAAAAAAAAAAAAAAAAACCAGTTTATGACCGAATATATACTTTGTTTGAGTGTCACAACACATATTTAGTTTATTCATGAATAACTTTGCATGTATTATTCCAAAAAGAAGATAATTCAACCCTCGTAGTAGATAATAATCATCATTTCACGCATTTAGTAGTACAGTCGAGATGCTAGTCTAATGATAACAATGAAATTGGTGAGACGAGAGCCTACGTAAAGTTTTCCACCCTGCTCTTGAACCGAATTCACAGTTTTATTGAAGTATTGTGAATGAAACTGTTTGCAGCACGATCCCATCTGAATTGATCCCAACAGAAACTGCCACCCAAAACTCCCGAAATCTCTCTGCTCGTTATTTTTCTTGTATTCCCAGCAGTATTTAGCAAAAAGAAATTTTCAAAAATAGTTTAAGCATATTTTTAGGCAATTTTGCAGTTTATCAAAAATATCTAACACCCTAAATCAAATATGGAAAAAAATGCTTATGTACAAGATCCCAATCTGGGTAAACCCCAAACGTTTTATAATTTACACATTATAACAAATTAGGGCTTTGTTTTTTTATCTTGAACACCTTCGAGTCCTCGTGGAATTCAACTCCAATAGGATTTAAGAAACCCTAGTTGTATCGACCCATATGATCCAAAAACCACAAGTCTTAATTTCAATTACAAACATGATTGAACCTGGTTATCAACAACAATAAAAAATCATAAAACCCCTAAACAAATAAATCAACCAAACTAACATAACAAAAATTAAACTTATGCTTTTTATAACATAAAAGCAATTACGATAACCATAGTTGATTTACATGCTATATGGGTGTCTCTGATACCTCTGTAGTGTTTTAGCGGTAATCCAGATGGTCTATAAAACATGCACATCAAAAATAAACAAGTAAAAACCATGCGGCCAAAACCCTAATATCAAGATCTGCATATGACGAATGTAACTTAACCAATAAACACCTATAAAGGGTGTATGTAAAATTACTTACTTATTCATGCTAGTATAAGCTCTAAGTAATACTTTAGCTTCGTGGAATCACCTTTTTAGTCTTCTTTGGGTAAAGGGTTACCCCGGTAAAGTATATTAAAACCGAAAATATTAAGTACAAATGGAAAGTGGCTTAAATACCACATTAACCTCAAGCTAAAAAGCTTGATAAACACCTAAATCTAGTGTTTATGACATGCCATAAACACTTACAACTCTAGTGACAACTAATTGCAACTAGAACAAATGAATCAAATGAACAAGCTAACCAGCAGCAGCCATGAAAGATGAACTTCCAGTGGTATTTGTATTTGGAACTAAATTAGCCGATTCATCATACACATTTTTAACTTCTTCATCATCTTCTTCATCATTCAAAATAGAGAAATAATTAGATATGGTGAAATTATCATTCTTTGGAGAAGTATCAGCAGTCTTCAACATAGATGGTGATTTAGATGGATTACTCACATTAGTAGCTCCCTTCTTTGGTGCAATTGTAGTTGCTTTTGGCTCATATCTAACAGTTTGTTTAACAGAAGGACCAGTAAACTGACCATCATTAGTAAACTTAGATTTACCTTTCCTTTTCTTCTTTTTACCAACCGTTTGGAAACCATCATTAGACTTCTCAACAGTAGGAGCAATAACATTAGAAGTAGTAACAATAAGAGGATTCACTAACTTTTTAGGGCAATGGTCATGGACATAACCAAAAATCTTGCACTCATCACACCTGGGTGGCCTCCATTCATATTCAACATAGATAGTTTCTTTAGTGAAATCATCCCCTGTTAGAGAGGGAATACTAATAGTAACACTATCCACGAGATCAGCCTTTGAATTAACCTCAATTAAGCACCAAGCAAAGCTACTTCTTCCCCACGAAGCCTTACACATGGAACTAGTGTACGATTCAAGCATAATAGGTTTTTGAATGAATGTAGCAATTAAGCTAATACCATCCTCTTCAAAAACTTGAAGCAGAACATTATGCAATTTGACCCATATAGGAATGCAAGTCAATTCTTCTTTAAGCAAGCTAGTAGACATCGACCATTTCTTGATAATGATCAGAGTGTTACGTATCATCCAAGGACCACTCTTTAAAACAACTTCTAAACCAACCTTAGACTCAAATTTAAAGAAAAAGAAGCCCTTTGTATTCATCATGACTCTTTTCAGCCCATGTTTACCCTAGTTGTTTCGAGCATAATATTCAACAACGGGAAACGCCAATCTCTTTCCAATAAAATAACCATAAAGAGTATGTTCTAAACATGCACCAACCTTTTTGACAACTTTACGAGGAATAGAGATGTTAACACTATTAAAGACAGGATCAGCCACCAAGGGACGAAAGTTAGAGTTAACTTGAGGTTGTGCCATAGTGCTTGCACCCGCTGCACCAGCATAGGATGTAGACTTGGTATTGATGTCCACCGATTTCACAATAGGATCACTAGGAGAAGCCTTACTAGGCAGATTATTACAATTAGCCTGAATTGAATTACATATAGAACCTAATGCATCCAAGGTTTCCATACGATCATCATTAGTCATCCCAGATAATAACTCCTCGTGTTTACCAGCTTTAATGTCATTAATTAACTTGTGCAAGTCACCAACAGTAGTTAATGGAGCTCCAAAAGTGGCAGCAACATCAATACTATTCAGTTCACGGGGCACTTTAATAGTAGTAGACGGAGAAACCAAAGGAGAAGAAGTACCCACCTTTGGACTACTACTAAGCTTCGTACCACCATCCTTGTTAACTTCATCCTAAAATTTCTTCCCAATAGTTTCAATCACATTCACAGCAGCATCAATGTCAGCAGAAGACATTGTAGACAAAATATCCACATACTTCCCTTCCTTAATACTCATAGAAAATCATCAATATCACTTAGAGAAGTAAACTTTACCCTAAATAATGTCTCAACGTTAGTCTTGTTAATTAGCCGTGAACTAACTTGTAGATCAGAACCCCTAACCTCCATTTGAGGTTATGCTTCATTCAAACTGCTCAAATTAGACGAAGTGTCAGGGTTTACACCCTTCTCGTCATCTTATTCATGCGTGTAGCAATGCTACGCAACAGCTTATCACCTTCCTTAAACACATCTCTCTTATTCAAATCAGCCAAATTCTTAGTTATGGTTTGAGTTCTACTGATGTATGATCCAACACTTGTACTAATTTGTGTTTCACTTCCAAGAAACAATGTAAGCCAAATAGACAACTCAAAACTAATATACAGTCAATTTTGCCCTTATAACATAGTTGTGTAGAGTGTAGACTGTAGAGCATAGGTGGAAATGCTATCGAGAGATCTAATATATATGCTTAAACTCATGCCTAATACATTAAGAGTTTGACACCACATTTTCGCACTCTAAATCTTCACATTTGAATTTTCTACTTGGCATCTTCTTGTTGTTAGGAATGTTTTCAGTCATGCATTTTAGGCATAGCAATCATTTTTCTATGTTCAATTAGTCTAATTGAAATGGAACAAATGAATTGATTGGTTGAATAGTTTGAAACATGTCAAACTAAGGAAGAATTGGTGTTCGGCTGTTAAGATTTATTTAAGTAAGTTGAAGTAATTAAGATCGTCTGGATAATTTAAGCAAGTTCGAAGATAAAATTTTGATTATTGTGTCCATAATTGTTATTTATAATACATGTGAAAATGAACGGACCTCGTGGGGCTAGTAGTATATGCGAAATCCACAAAACCAATGCTAGAGCCTTGCCATTTCATAATCCTGCTATCACTGACCGTTGTAAATGGACCATCGGACAGAAGTACACCAAACTGTCCAAACGCTGCTGATTCAGGGCCTGTGACCCCTGTAGGTAAGTCATACTTACTAATTTTATCAAATTGGCCAAAAACAACGGTGTCAAAAACACAAAGACATGCGACTAAAATAGAAAGCAACATTGTTGGCAATTTTGGAGTCACCATGTTTAGATAGGTGTAGGGAGCTGTGGAAGAGTTTTGCACAATGCTTCTATTTATAGGCACGTATCCATTTAGGTGTTTCTTGCAGTTCATTAAGGAGCGAGTTGGCTTAATTTGTCAGTAATCTTAGCAATCGTTTTAGCAATCATTAGGAAGTAAACCCATCATTAACAGCTTTCGCATGATTTTAGCAATCATTAGGAAGTAAACCTGTTTAAGTAATTTACCGTTCTAGAGGACATAGGAGAGTTCCCACGCTTCTAGACGAGTAATCCACCTAAGTATTTGAAAGTAAGACAGAAAACCTGTTAGCTCGCCCCGGGTGTTGACCCAGGACCAAGCTCGGGCGTGAAAGTAAGTACTTTTGTAAGAGCCGAATGGGCTATAAGTAAGAGCCGAAGGGGCTATCAGTAATAAATGTGTGTGTGGTGAAATTAATGCTGCCTATCAAGTAGTAAATGCTTGGGT
>BQNB010128117.1:0-19333 GCA_026074375.1 Tanacetum coccineum | reverse complement strand
AGGAAATCCACGTGACTTGGGCTCATTTGCAGAAGAAACGGACAAGACTACGGACCTACACCAACATTTCTCAAGATTATGTTCTTAGAGGCTGGAGACGGCGTTACAGGATACACATGATGCCGTCATAATTCATCCTATTGCGATGTCACAAGAAAGCATGATGGCGTCAGCTCGCACGACCTAGCCCAAGATCACGAATATTCTACTTCACGACGGCGTCACGATTAAAATGCGACACTGTCACAGCGATTTTTCTATATATACAAACCCAAAATTAGGGTTTTATGTGTGTAACTTTAGAGTAAAAAAGGGGGACAACCCCTAGTTTGTTTGGCTGCTTATTAGGACGATTTTAAGGCTTCAAAACCCTATTGTACCTCTTTCAATTCATGTTTTAATCAAGTAAGACTATCTTAATCATTCAATATGTCTTGTTGTTTGATTCTTTATTGTTCTTGCTTTATCTTTAACATGCTTGGCTAAACTCCTTATTGTATTCATTTATGATTGTATGAAACCTTGAATGTAGATCTTAGTGGTGTTGCTTCTTGTAATAAATATGCATGTTAGGCTTTAGAAAATCAGTTTTTGTCTGTATCGCTATTGATATGTCTTGGGAAACATGATTGTGTAGAAAGGATGCAATTGGTAACAGTCTTCATACTACCTTACCCTTAATATGGTTGATCCACTTTTAATATATTTCAAATGCATTTAATATACTCTTGGGGGCCGGTAATAGTCTTTATACTACCTTACTTTGTGTTTTTCCTCAACAAAATATTAAATAGACGGTGGGTTTGTGTAATCTGTTCATGACTTAGGAAATAATTACATAGATCATCACAAGTGTCACAAAGCAACAACACTAGGAGAAGCAATCTAGGGAGTAATACATGATTAAATGAATACAATCTTTTTATTATATTATTATCACCATTAGCGTAGTTTATTATTTATTTTAATAGCTAAAACCAAACCAACCTCTTAAACCTTAGATTTACCTGCTTTCTATAAAATATAAAAATACAAAAATAATCCTCTCTTAACCACTAGAATTCTGTTAGGCCGTGATCAAACCTTCCCAACCTATTTCCTTAGAGAACAATAACAACCCCCGAGTCTTGCCTATACTACTACTACAACGGTTAGGTACTCTGCCTAGGGAGTTGTAAAACTTCTTGTAGAAGTCCCTTACAACGACCGCAACATTGGCTAAAGGAAGACCCTAGAAGCGGGCTTGCGGGTGTCTTCCCGCCTAATATTTCTCAACCCTTGCATGGGGTTAAGTTACTTGGTGGACCTAATAGTGTGGATTTCAATTTTAGTAATGAGTGTGTGATAAAGAGAGTGGCCAAAACCATTGTGCTTATGGATACAGTTGCGAGGATAAATGACCCTCAGTGTGATTTGCTGCTTCTCCGAGCATGTGCAGGTATATCCAAACTATATTTTGCTATGCGTACATGTTCTCCATGGGTGTTTGAGATGGCCCAACGTTCCTTTGATGTGGCTTTTCGTTCTGCTTTAGAGTGTATTATCACTACTTCTAGACCTGGTTTTGGTGATTGGCTATGGAGACTTTTAACCTTACTTTTTGCATTTGGGGGGCTTGGCGTCTATTCTATAGGTGATGTTTTGAATTATACCTTTCTTGCATCTAGATTGCAATCTTCTAACTTGCAGACTAAGCTACTTCGACATTCTGGTATTGTAGCTTTTGGGTCTACCTTTGATGATGCTTTATGTGTGTTTAATACGAAAATGGAGACTGATATTTTGAGTAAGCTAAGTGAGATCGTTGTCCCTAAAATCATGAAGAAAATGACAGATATATATTTCACACGTGGTACTCAAACTGCAGAATCCACTTTTTCTCTATTTCCTTGACAGATGTCTTTGTGGCAATATCAGATGAAGGATCATAGCTCTAACTGGCTTAGGGCAGTTCTGATTTTTGGTTTGGCATAGACTATGAACGGTAAGACTTACCGTTGTGTGTTATGCTATCTATTAGGTGTTCCCATGTTTTCTATTTCGAAGTCGTGCTCAACTTGCTTTAGGGTCTTTGCTGGGGATATTCATGGAGACCATGTCGTATCATGTACCGGGATTATTGGCATTAAACATCGGCATAAGGTTGTATGCGATACCCTTGTCGAAATTTGTTTTAGGTCTGGGATTTCGGCCGATAAGGAAGTTGATATCGGGCTTGGTGGAGGGCGTGACAAACCCTTATGTCCAGCGTATAAGTTACTTTACTCGTGGGACAAATGGTTTGATGTCTGTGTGGATTTGACAGGGTCGTCTCTTCTGACGCAAACTGGGATGGTTGATTTTATGGTTGGTCGTGCGGTGACCGATGCAGCACATCGTAAACCCGTCAAGTATGAGACTAAGTGTTTAGATATTGGATACGATTTTCTCTCCTTTTCATTTTCTTCGCTTTAGATTATAGAAGGATGTTGTGGCTATACTGAAGCGGATCCAGAAGTTCTCTGTGTCTCAAGGCATTAGGGCACGTGCCGCTACTCATATTTTTAATAGAATTGGTTTTGCTATAGCTAAAGAAGTGGGGGCTCAGATAGTATCTCGGCTCCCCCACTAACTCTTAGTAAGTATCCTATTTTTCTAATAAAGTGATGTTAAAAATAAAAATAATAATAATAATAATAATAACAACAAAAATCAGTAAAATTCTTTAAGTTGAAAGAATAATGGTATGAAAGGTCATACTATTGACAAGTGTTTTGAAATCATAGGTTATCCCACGGGTTTTAAAAAGAACACAAATTTAAAAAGTTTTTCAAATAATAACAAGGGTAATTCTAGTGATCATGTTAATATTTAGAAAATTAGTTCTTCTTTTCCATTTACCAATGAACAGATTTCAAAATTAATGAGTCTTATAGGAGATAAGACTAGTTCTAGTGTTTAGGCTAACATGGTAGGTATTGGTTTCTCCTTTTTTTAATTTGTTGGGGAAACATTGGCTAAGTATCCTTTATATTTTAATGATGACAAATAAATATTCGGGACACTTAAAATCATAAACAATAGAAAAAAACTGAGCCGAACCAAATCAGGTTTTGTCGCGCCAGCAGCGTGCCTGGTTCTGATTAAGAACAACTCGATTTTTGAAAGTCGACTTTTCTCTTACCTGAAAAATGCAAATCTTTCAATACATGTATGTATATGATAATTGAGATATTAGACAATCTCGTAATGAAGTTTGGACTTAGAGAGATGACCAAAACAAGCCCTCTCATTTATCAAAAAAACGCCAACTCAAAATCTTTACTAAATGCCTTTAGCCAAAGCCACAACACTTTTCTAAAACCTAGGACATTTATATACTCTTAATATACCATCAAACAAAAACATTCATATGACCATAATCTGTGCATGTATCTTCTCTAATCATGTAACGGGTTTGCTCCCTTATTGGTCAAATAAAGTCAAGGTCACTTTGTGAAAACGCATCATTTTCGTTTATGGGAAGTGTTTTACTTATGATGCAAAGGACTTATCTTATTTGCATCAAGGTAATTAGTGATTATGTTTATTGTTGTTTAATCATGGATTACGTCACTTGATTGTTTGGGTATTTGGAATTTTAGTAATCCTTTATACATTTCTACTTCCCGACAAACAAAATATTTTAGACACTCCCACATTAAACATTCTTGTCCCTACATTCTCTACATAATCTCATTTATTCCACATCTCATTAAATGTTCCCTTACATATTCTATAAACCTTCTCCTAATCATTTAAATGTCTCTAACAATCTAGACATTACACCACTTACACTTTTCAACACATTAAACATCATCTTCTTCCCATCTTAGATATTAAACCATTACCACTTATCGCCATTCTTTCACTTCGCATTCCTCTTTAAGCTTGATTTTAAATGTGCCAACTCACACCTCTTACACAATTGCTTTTTACACTCAACCCTCTCACTAGGGATGACAACGGGGAGGGTTTGGGGCGGGGCGACCATCCCCATCCCCAAACCCATTTACTAAAGTTCTCCCCAAACTCGCCCCGATCCACATCGGGGATTTAATCGGGGCTCCACATTGGGGCGCGATACTCCCCTAAACCCATCCCATCTAATTGGGGATCTTATCGGGGGTGTCTCCTTTGTGTGCAATTCTCGACCAAAGCCGCACCATTTCACATTTATTATTATTTTTAGATCGGTAGCAATAACTTGAAAATTTAAAACTTATTAATAATCAATTACAAGCAATTCTTATTAAGTTTTAAACGGTAATATCATACATGTATAATGATAAATTACACTATAAAAAGTTACAACTTAAAAATATAATATTAAACAAGTTTTCATAATAACAATTTTGCAATATTACAAAGATAAAAAAAACTAACAATATTAGAGAACTACTTCTTTATTACATAGATATTAACAAAATACTATATAAATATACATATATTTTTATATGTGTATATATTAATCAGGTGGGGCGGGGCGGGGATGTTATTCCCCACTTTCGCCCTAAACCTAATTAAAAATCCCCGTTTAAGCCCCAAATCCGTCGCCGTAACCCGATAAGCATGCCCCGCCCCGCCCTAATTATATAGGGTTTCGGGTTTCCCTATCGGGTTCGGGTTTTTTTGCCATCCCTACCTCTCACAACTCTCAACAATAACATTCAAATAATACTTTTATAATTAAGCTTGTTCCCTTTTCCCTAATATAGGCTCCTATATGTCACATATGAACTCACTTTACAACTCACTCACTCACTCACCTTTCTAACTCACAACAAATTCATTTGAATTTGAAATTCAAATTCTTCCTCTCACAACATCTACCTTTCTTCTCTAAGTTTAGTTTTGACAACCAATGCCAACTCACACCTCTTTTACAACTCTTACACACCCTTGCTTTGTGTCATAACATTACTTACAATACACTCAACCCCCTCACACAATACTTGAATTTGAATTTCAAATGTTTCCCTATTATGCTCTTACAACTCATAATATAACTTCTACACTCAACCTTCTTACTACTTTGATTTGAAATTTGAATTTTAAATCTGGGAGGCATTCTATCATCCAACCCTTTGGTAATACTCAAAGATAATCCTTTTGTCCATTGATGCTGTCCTTTCTCTTTAAAAATAGATAACACCTAAATATATCTTTTTAACACTTCACTTAATGTTTTAAACAAATGGTTATTTGTGTTGGTTGACCTTATAACACTTTGAGTGTTGGAATGAACTTGGAAAGGTCAAAGCGTAAAGTGCACTTTTAGGTTTAGCAAAACGGGAAGTTATAAACCAAACCAAAAACAAAAGTTGTTCTTGGCACTCCAGCCTCTGGTCAAAATTTTGATCCTTGGTTTAGTCTATAAATATCCCTCTTGGCTAGTGTTATTCTCACCTCTTACCATTCATTCTTTCTCTTTTATTTCTTTTCTCTAATCCCTCTAGGTCTATAATCTTCTTGTATTCTAATATCTTCTCTTTTCATATATTGAAAGAACACATTCTTCACAAGAGAGGCACATAAGTACTTAATCTACTTTTATGTGTTGTGTCAAGTGTATTCTTCTATATATCATTTCTATTAGAATCGAGTCACAGGGTTAGGTTAGGGCTTGGTTCAACCTACAATTATTATCATTTATTTGTAACGGGTGTAACAAGTCTTGAACCTTTGTGGTCTAGCCAAGATCGGGTGAAGGTCTTATTGTGGTTTGATACTTTAGGGGGAAGTTCTTAGTGGTTTTAGTGGTTAAGTCGAATCGCAAGATTCTTGTGGGTGGTTTTTGAAGGCGGAATATCGTAGGGAGTAACTCTTTTTTATGACCGCCTATCTTTATGCATATCGGTGGAATGAAGTTGTATATGATTTGTAGTTAACCATAAGGATTATATTAGAGTAATAGTATCGTTTCGTGGATTTGCAACCGAACGTACAAATGGTATAAACCTATATCCTGAACCAGTATATATCGTGGTGTCTATCTCTCTCGCTCTATTTATCTTGGTTGTTTGGTTTCTTGGATTGTTCATCACTCAGAGTCTTTGAGACTTGACGTGGTATAAACTTCGAAGAAGTCAAAAAGCCTAAATTCACCCCCCTCTCTAGGTTTCTACAATTGGTATCAGAGTGGGATACTTAAGTTTTCAAGTGTTAAAACCTTCTCGTAAAGGCGTTTTAAAGTGAAAACTTCTTTTTCAAAATTCAAAATCCAAAAATCAATTTTTGGAAATGTAGAATATTAGATCCATGGCTCAAGAGAACCTTAAGTCATTGGGGGAAAATACAAGTAGTTATAGACACTTGTACAAGAAAGATCCAAAGACATTTTGTGAAGACATGTGGAGTGATAGCGATAAAGGTGACCATGAAGAAAGGAACGAATCATGTCTCATGGCATTCAGATCCCAAGAGGTATATTTAAACTCTTTTCATTTGATTAAAGCTTTAGTTATTAATGATTTACAAAATGATAATGTTGAACTCATAGAAATAAATAATGATTCTATTAATAAAATTAAAGCTTTTGTTGGGCCAACTGAGTGCCTAATTTGTCTCTGCCTATATTTAAAACAGAAATTAGGTTAAGTGTTGGATACTCACTGATAGACATCAGCGAGTGATTGAATGACTCACTCAAGCACATCTTTAGTGAGCAACTACAGACGTATTCAAGTCAAGGACATTGTTAAGAAAGTTGAAGATTGCTTGAAGACGTACTCGTCAGATGGGATGGATATCAGCTGGTATGTAGATGGAGTACGTTGAAGGTTTGAAGAGAGTCAGAGGTGGCAATACCCTGATGATCTTGATACTCTTTGAGATAAACAAACTAAGCATAGCTCTTATCTCAAAGTGAATTTAGGCGGGATAATTCGATAAATAAAAATGGCGAGACAAAAGAATCTTTTAAATTAAAGTCTACCTAGTATGAGTTGGTGAAAGATAAGAACAGTTGGCAGAAATGTTCACAAAAGTATGAGCGTGATGTTTCCAAGAATAGACGTGCATTAAATGCAGACGTACTTCACAACTAGATTCTTGACACGTCCCAACTACCCCCACTAAGGGATCAACCACGTAACCCCGTATCACTATAAATAATTAGTAATGTTTTAATATTAGGGAAATGTTAATCACTGTAAATTTTTGTCATTATATAGTTTGCATTTCTCCTTTGTGGTCCGAACTACCAGGAAAATCAGGTGATCCTATCAGCGGGTCTATACAAGTTTGCTTGAAAACTTGATTATTTGTCAAGTTTACTTATTCAAAGATTAATAATAATACATTGTCATTCAACTAGATTGATCCATAACACTTTATAATACTTTTATTTATATCAATAAAGCATTAAACGATTGAAAAGTTATACCTTGTGTTACATTAAGTGTTGTTGATGAGGTGTCATTTCTTACACTTTTTCGGGGCCATTTATCCCCTAAAATCATGCTAATATACTATAAATACATCCTAAATCCTTTCTATTTGTGATTTTAGTATTTTGGAAGCACTTGGATGAAAAGTACTTGATTTGGACTTAATTTAGGAAGAAACGGGGCAAGAACACAAAATTCCATGATGGAGCTCAAGACTTGGTTTTATAGTACGTGGAGATGGCGTCAGAATCATCTGCGACGCCGTCAGAAGTGAAGAGCGACGGCGTCACCAAGAAGTGTGACGGCGTCAACATAGCTAACAAAGAGAAACCTATAGAATATTCTGCGGGCTGATGGTGTCACGGTTTGTTGAGAAGGCGTCACGAGATAAAGAAGACCATTTAACTTGCGCGCGAAGTATCAGATATTGTTTTGATCATAACCCCTTCATACGAACTCGGATTTTGATGATTCAACTGCCCACGCGACCACGACAAGAAAATATACAACTTGGTGATTAGGTCGTAGCGATGGCGTCACAAGAAATCTCAACACTGTCAAAATGAACCGACTCAACTTATGCCTATAAATACAAACTTATAACTTCGTTTTTTCTAAGCCCCGAACCTTAAGTCCAATTCTAGGGTTTGGGTAGGTGTTTTTTCCAGCAACTTAGAAAGTTTTATTCCTTTTTATAAACATTTGGTTTGGATTGATTATATCTTGATTATGTCATCAATTCTTATTGTTGATTGTTCTTATTCAAGTATGCTTGGCTAATTCATCTAGAGTTTATTTAGGATTGCATGAAACTTGTCATTAATTAATTAGATCTTATTGTTTTCTTATTGATATTGTAGATCCTCCATATTCACCAACTAAAGCATGACAGATTCAATGAGTCTAATTAATTATAGTTTATAGTTCTTATTTCCTATTGATTATTGTTAATGATGTGCGCGTTAGACTTTAGAAAACTAGCTTCTTAATTACATAGCAAAGACGTCTAGGGAAACGCGGCTAGGTTATATGATACCCATACAATAGTCTTCATACTACTTTGCCATTTGGGTGGATTTCGAGTTAGGTGTTTAATTAATTAGATGATTACACATTCCATTACGAGGGTGACATGCAATAGGTAGAATTGTTGGATTTAGTGTCTAAGTTTATAACTAATTGGTAAGACTATCGTCAAAAGTAGAGTCCTTTTGGGTTACCCTCAGTGAACCGTTAAGAGAAATAATAAAGGAGAAATAATATTAATTAGAATTAATATTATATGTATAATTAATTGGTTTATTAATTTATTAATAGTTGGTAAATAAATTAAAAGCTAATTATAAAGAAGTATGGGAAGAATATGAACTAATACAAAGTGTATTGAGTTGAACGGGCCGGGAAGACCCAAATGAGGCCCATGGGACGTTTTTGGGGTATCCCACATCGCCCCAAAGAGACATCCCAACCCCCTCCCTCTCAATATGGCATGCCAAGGCTTTATTTGCTCATTCTCTCTTTTTCATTCCTACTCCTTGTAAGAGTCTTTCGTGTATCGGGACCCTAGGAGTTTAAATTCTCTTCTCTTTGGTTCCTGGGTGTGATCTATTAGAGGTACTCATGTTTGGGTACTTGCCTTCAAGTTTGACCAAGGTGATCTGTGTGTGAGAAATATGATTTTCTCAAAGGTTAATATTTTCTTATTTATTTATTTCTTTTAAGTTGCTTTTATTATTAGGTAGAGATCCTTTAGGGTTTAGTTCTCTTCTTGCCCTAGATTAATTGTTATTTCCACTTTATGTTAATCTAGTTAGGGTATAGAAAACCCATCAGTGGTAATCAGAGCCTTAGCCTAATTCTATTAGCACTTAATTATCTTTTGTAGGTTGTTAACATGTGATAAGTATAAATAATTGAATATTATGTTATTGTCTTGTGATCATTGAATCTTAATATGAATTTACATTTTAGAACCTTATATTTTGAACTGTTTAAAATATACACCTGAAATTTTAAAATGTTTAAAATAGAACCCAAAACTTTAAAATGTTTAATAGAAACCTTATACATATTATAATTGCTATATTGTATATGTATCATTAAATCTAAATACGTTGTTAGTCAATTGGTAAATCAGCTCACCCATAGTGAACAAACTATAAGAGAGGTATAAGACGGGTCGTTTTTCTTCCCTAAAGAAGTCGAGTTTTTAATATGCTTCGTGCTGACCCGCTTCTCCGCTTCTTTGAGCATTCGATGGAGCTACCGAGAACTTTTGATAGGATGATGTCAAGATTAAAAGTATTAATTTAAAAGTACTAAAACAAAATCCCCGTTTTAGATATAGGAAATGTGAATAGTATGCTAACCCATGAAAACCGCACATCTCTCATATGGGCTGTTAATGGAGCGTGTGTATTTACCGGTACATTAATAAGAGAACATAAAAAAAATGTTTCGTCTAGTAATAGTAAAAATAATAATAGTAACATTTATCTAATAGTTGTTAAGCTAATTTTCTTTTACATCATATAAAAAAATGAATATACAAAAATATTCTTCCTTTTAGTTTAAGTTAATCTTTTTATTTTATTTCCTATGACTTTTTACAAATTGCTTCGGGTTTGTACAAAATCACGTTCTTGAGGTAAATATCTCGCTAGTCCGTTCCGCGAACTTAAACGTAAAATCAAAAGAGAACTCGTAAACCCGAAAAGTACCCCTCGAACTCGAATCACCCAAACCTTACACCAAACCACCGTTCATCGAGGAACTTTTCATCATAGCGTCCAAGATCGACATGATCGAGACGAAATTCGAAACTCCACCCGATTCCCCACCCATAACCATCATTGATCCTGATGACCAACCCATGTGGTCAAGCACTAGGACCGTTGTTCCAACACCTAGTTCCACTATAATTCAACTCCTTATTTCCAATAATTTTCATATCAAGGGTACCCACATGCAAATGATTCGGGATAATCAATTTAATGGGCGAATCCGGTCCGATCCTCACCGACACGTAGCCGATTTTCTTGAGATTATTAACCTTTTTCAGTATGGTGAAAATCAAGAGGAATCGGTTATATTGAGGACTTTTCCTTTCTCATTAACCGGAGAAACTAAGACCTAGAAGTCTGATAGTCCTTTAGGGATCTTTATTAATTCTTATCGACTTTCATTATGGAAGTCTGATAGTCCTTCGTGTATTTATATTATTGCCTTCCTTCAAAGGTTTTTTGTGATGAGATAGACGTAGATCTCATAGCTGCTGTGTTGATCTTTTAGTTTTCTTTGTTTAGGGTTTTTTAGGTTTTGTTTTGCTTGTTGCAGTCAACTTTCTATTAACATAAACCAATTCCAATACCTTTGCCTAGCCGAATAAAACACTGTGCTGTGCTCACGTATCAAATGAATAAGGAAAGAGACCTCAATAAATACTGAAAATCCAATAGTTTTTTTGCAAAACCCGGCCGCTGACAGCAAAAACACTCACGAAAATTGATGATGTCCCTCTACACATCAGCACTTCGAGTATGTTGACCTCTGTTGGTCACATTGCACTAAAAAGAAAAGCACTTTCTTTCGCCCAAATAATACCCAACTGAACGGAAAACACCACCACAAGGATCTAGCTCGAATCGCGTGGATCCAAGAGAAAGGCTGAGATCTGAGTCATGGCAACCCACCTACAAGCGATTCTAAAGGAGAGCAGTGTGCTTCTACTACAACATAAAGGGGCATTGGAAGCGTAGCTGCCCAAAATATCTGAAGGACCTTAAAGACGGAAAGGTCAAAAAGGGTGGTCACTCAGGTATATTTATGATCGAACTCCCCAATTACTACAGACTTTCTCTACACTCTCCTCAACAAACAACCAAACTAGAGGTGGGAGCGAGTGAACTGACGAAGAAGTGAGGAGGTAAAATGAGGCAGTAATAAGTTGTAGTATTGTGAGACACGATCATAAAATATACCTGAGTGACCACCCTTTTTGAACCTTTCCGTCTTTAAGGCACACACCCAACATATTTTGGCAACCCACGCTACGCCTTTAACCAATGCCGGCCCTTTATGTTGTGTAGAAATGCACAACTGCTTCCTTATAGATCGCATTCGTAAGGTTCAATCTCAATTCATCCTTTCTCTTAGACCCAACGATCGAACTTCCTTGTGTGGCCTTCCTTTTCAGTTTGGAATTGTAGAAGTCTTATCTTTTCATTGACACTTTGTGACCAACAGTCTACCACACACATTAAAGCAGTTTGTGCAACTTGTGTGAGCGCGTTTTTCACTGCTAGCCGATAATATTATATGCTTGGTGTATGTGCTATTTTGAATTTCGACCTTGGATCAACGTTTTGCAAAATTACTAGATGCTTCCGACTCTCGTTCCAACGCCGAGAATAATGAGTTTGAAGAGGCGAATATCATCCCATGGTTAGCGACTTTCTCCACCCCGTACTTGTGCACATATAGGTGCCAACCTTTGCGGCTAAGTGAGACCAGCGCTTTTGACCACCCGTGCGCACAGACGGACTATTATCGCGGGGACTCGCACACACCGACCTTAAGGTATTAAAAAACTCATCTCGGTAGTTTACCTATGTATATTACAAAGACATATAATTAAACAAAAACTAAAAAATAGGAAAGAGGTCAAAGTCCCCAAAAGCAGAAAAAAAATTTAACGTAAAAAGTGAGTCTATTTATTAATTAACACGTTAAAGATAAAACAAAACATATGATGCACTTGTAACCCTCCGGACCTAGTTAGCAGGCAGCAACATCGGTTTTGAGCCGGCAAAGATGGCATCAAACTTATAATCATGCTCCGGAATTTTAATTCATAGCACGTGGCATTTCATCATACAAATCTTTAGAATGCATTAACATCGGTTTTGTGTGCAGCCGGCAGAGATACAGCATAAAACATAAAACACCACACTATCCCAATCTCTTCACATACAACCAACAACAACAAATGAAACCCACCAATACCACCAGCCAAACCAACCAAATGAGATGAAACACGCCACACAGACTCTCTCTTCAAAACAAAAATCCCACCCAACCATTAAGCACCCAAAACTCCCAACCTGCCACCCCAGTAATAAAATCCTCACACTACCCACCCACCCCCAATTCAATCAGGAACAACTTCTAATACCCGAAAGAACCCCGCCCATTCTTCCCTACGGATACAACTACCGTTAACCTCTCAACGATGTCTCCCCCCCGCCCCCCACCCAAACACATCCGCATTGCGTGCACAGATATCCTCAAAAAAACCCCCACCGACATCAAACGCATACCACCAGTGAAAATTAACACAATCAATAAAACCTTACTAACGAAGACGGCCAACGCAAAACTGCTTAGAACCCACGCCCCAGCCAGACCGACGCCAGTCTCCCGTCCAAGTGACCAACGGACCATAAAACCGTTTAGTCCCTTACCAACTGTCCCGACCAACCACCGCCTAGAACAAGCGACAGCCAACCTCTCACCCCGTAACTACTCTACCTACGAACATCACAATTTAGAATCCCCCCATCGCTCAATTTCATCTTCTAAATCCCTCGACAAGTATGTCACGGTGGCTCTGTCCCCCTCCCTGCGCTCTCCCGGGCGCTTCAACCCCCCCACCGGTCCCCCCGAACGAGGGACACACCACCCCCCCTGCCCCTACCCCTCGCCACTTCCCGCTCCACCCCACCCCTACCCCACCCCCTCCGAACGAACCAACCATCCCCACCACATCCACCTCACCTCCATTATATCCACCCCCTCCTTCTCAAATAAAAATTTGACCCAGCCTTCAATCCTCCCCCCACCCCTTTGGCCAACGCATAAATCCAAGGGTCCGGTATATGAGATCCGATGGACAACCACTATGGAAAGACCCCCTCCAAATAGTGCTGTAATTTACGTGACCGTTCACGCATGAAGTTAAGGCCCGGGCGAAAATAGCTATAGGACTCAACCGTGCCATACTGGACCTGACGCTTGGGGAAATGAGACCGGAGCCTCCTCAACGGGATATATATAACCACTATAGCGCATATCACCAACTATCCAATAGAGAAAAATGAGGATTGCCTTGATACACCGACCAAAGTGAAAAATGCGGATTTTTGAACTTTAGATCAAGGGTCCCCGTCCATTGTTATTCTCCCCGCTCCCTTATCCCCGCTCCCCTCTTATATAATCAAGAGAGTTTTCTCAAATGCAATTGAATCAGCCCTGAAGTTCATTTTAGTTGCATTGATCACAGAACCTATACAGCGGAATCACCTCGAAGGCAGCGTCGGCGGGCTCAAGGTCAGAAGATTGCATGCATCAAGGCCCATAGGCATTTTGTGCTCGAGCTCCGATCGGAACTAGTATAGACCTGGCCTATCGTTTATCTTTCCGTACACAAGCTAGACATGCCTGACCCCTCCTCAGTTATAAAAGTGAACATCTGACCGGATGCACCCCAGGCAACATCACTAGAACGTGACCTACCAATAGGCACGGTATTAAACGTGCGTCCGCCCCCCACACTTAGCCCTGGACCAAACACGGCCAAGACCCAACCCCCGCCACGAATGTGAAACCCACACCACAAAGCCCCACACGTGTGGGGGGTGTGTTTGATGGTAGAACCGCGATATGGAGATGTAACGGAGAGTAGACTCCGTATATAAGCATTACATTTGCAAACTGGTCATTGCAAAAAAGGTTTATCGGCGGACCACACATACAAGTGAAAGCACGGAGGTGTCACTCGCGACTTCGGGCGAAGAGAAAAATAGAAGAATTTGAACAAACAACACGGTAACGGGGGGACTGACGAAATCCATGTTCTCTCAAGGGACCCTCAAATTCCCTCCCAAAAGCCCCCTACGGACGACACGCCCGTTGGCGGGTTCCCGCTACATTCAATAACCCGGACGGAGACCGCCTTTCCCGTCCGCCGGCATACCAAGAAAGGCCCCCCCCCGGTCCTCATCAACCACCCCCAAGGTCATTCCCAAAATTGCGTCCACAACCATCCCCCATCTCCCAGAAGATCCAATCATCAGCGCTCCCTTATACTCACGCAAAAAACAACCCGACACCCCCCCCCTGACGCCCCCCACGCCCTATTCCTACTAAATACCCACTACTTCCCCCATCCCCCCCGTTTCCCACCCCTCACAAAATATTGCTTTATTTCAAATCCACCACCTTACCCCAGCGTTCGCATACGGGTCGATACCCCATCACACTAGGGGTTCACAGCCCGCCCCCACCCGGCCATCCAAAAGTCATTTCCTCCCCACAAAACCCCCGGCACTTTTTACCACACGCCCCTATCCATTAACGGTCCGCACCAATTCCCCCTCAAGATGACATTAGAATAAAGTATGCAGTTCCTTCCATCCCTAAACCACACTGCAAAAGGCCCCACCCCTCAATGTTAAAATATGCAAAACAACGGCAAACAACGCCCCGTGTGACCAAGCTATCCCGCTACGCAAATGTACACCCCACTAACCGAGACGACGCGCGGTGAACCAAAGAGAAAAACCAGAAACCCACGACAGAAAGTGATGGATCCGCTCGCCAAAAACCAGTCCTTCTAAACGCACCCACCTTGTCCCGTTCCGTCACGCGGCCGGCTGTTGCATACACGTGTGGCACCTTAGATTGAGTCACAAACATAATCTTCATATGCCACAAGCCTTCTGGCGACCCCACCGCTCAAACGACGTTCCATGTAATCTTATTATTGCATATAAGAAATATTAGAAAAGGACGTCGAAAAGCCGTATCCCTCAATGCTCTGTATGTTCAAGATATAGTCAAGATTCGGAATAATTTCAAAAAGGCAGTACAACCACGTCATAACAAATTCCATACTCATCAAACCGACGAGTGTGTAATGCGAAAGAATTATGATATTTGTTTCCCACCTGTACCGAATAACAACCAAAAGCTCACACTACCCACCTCCCCACCAATACTCGGAATAAAATCACTGCCCTACACACTTTGCCACCTAAAAGAAAAACCATTACCAATCCCCCGTCTCGCCGCCCCCCACATGACCCGACTCCAAAAGGCCAACGAACCATCAGCCCAAGTGGGACGTGAACCCCAGTCGACCGGGCACAGCAAGTTTAGGAGAGCTCAATCTGATAATTATGCTCACACAACACCAGACAACCCCCACCCCATCTCACCGTCGGGCGGCGCCCCGACGAGTGAGCACCAAGCCCGAAGCGTCCAAAGCATAGAATAGCCAACTACACAGGTACCACCCCTTAGAAGCAAAAGGTACTATGGCAACGCCTTTTCTACCAAAGTGTTGCAGTGCATGGGGCAAATTCTATGAAAAAACACTTAGGTCCTTTAAAGACTATGCAGCAACACAAAAGATAGGGGGAATCCGCATTACACCACGAGCGGAGAACAAGAAATGTATAGCCGAGGGTGAATGCCTTTGAAAAATTCCGATCTTACCATCATCATGAACCCTCGCAACGGTATTACACCGGCTCCACCTTCCAACCACTCGACAGCAAAAATCCCCCCCCGAGTTCCCAGGTGCGAGCACTCACCGTAGGTAGAACAACCACGCTAATCAAGAGAACACCAATCACACGACCAAGACACGAAAGTAGCCGAAGAAACTCCCGCTGTGCCGGGGTATCCATCTTTCCTGAAATATAAAATCCGAAAGAAAATGTGCACGGACCCAAATGAGGTAAATGAAAAGAAACCTCGTCTGTACCACCGCTAAGAAAATGTGGTGCCCCATTTTACGAGGTGACACTAAGGTAACCTCTGTGGAATGCCGAAAATGCAAATTACCATGCGGGAAATTCATATTTCAAGGGATGACTTCGCCCAGCAAAATAACAAGTTTATTCAAGGGATTTATAAACATTACTTTATTGGGATGATCCCTATCTGTTTAAAATATGTGAGGAACCATTGATTCGGTATGGTGTTAGCAGGCCAAATGAAGCAGTTGTACAACCTTACAGCAACCGGGTACATTAAGAAGCAAAACGTCACCGGCCAAAACGATCTGTTTGAAGCTCTGCTACTTTTGGCCAACAATATTTACAAAGATGCACAAGAGTTGGTAAAAACAAGCGACAGTTTTGTAAGCATGCAAGTGAAAAATTATCGCAGATGAGTTGGAAAGTGCCCTCAAAATTCCATCCAAGTTTGTGAGAATCTTGTACGTGTGGGCATCAATATTCATGGGGCCGTTCCCGACCTTCCACGAGGGAACAAATACATACTCGGAGGCGGACGACAACTTGTGTCAAAATGGGTTAAAGCGAAAGCGTCTCGCCAACAACGACTCCCGAATTGTTTGTAAATGTTCTTAAGATCTCTCTTCGCCCGATTCGGTCCCCTCGATGCGATCAAAAGTGATCGCCGAAACCCATTTTTGTGCAATTACCAGTTTGCAAATGTCATGCTTAAGATACGAGTCACTCACCGTCCTCTCCATCGCGTATCACCCTCAAACAAGTGGGCAAGTGAGGTTGCAATGTGGCAAGAACGAATTCTAAACATGTGAACCGTGGAGTAGAAAACGTGCACATGGGACTGAATAGAACTAGAAGATTGCACAAATAGGTGCCTTCCGGACAGCATCCAAAACACCCGAGTCTTTGTACATCAAACAAGCCATAGAGTCCGGAACTTCAAGTCAACACACCGTGAACGAGGTGCACGAGCACAAAAGCCTACTGGGTCCTTAGAAGCATAGGCAAACTTAGACCTAGAGACCGCTAAAAGATAACCCCGGCGATCAAGATCAGCACCATAATTGACCTAAAAGAACATCGTGGAACAAGCCTATGGTATGAAACTCTTATGAGATCAATAAAGATAGAAACAAAGAGGACCCATGACCTCAAAGAACCAAAAACCGTCATTAACAAACTTGTCTATCTACAAGAGCCGCGCCACTTAACTCTTCGCAATCCTGCATAACACGATTCCATAACCAGCATCCCGTAAGATGACCTTTACGACCAAAACCCAATTACCTAACCAACAGGGCACTGTAAGAAAACTCAAAACACCGGTCGCCAAACAATCACGGGTGAACGACATCGAGATTAAGCACTACTGATTGGAGTGGACAACACCCAAAAAAGGTAATAGCCCTGACACACCAAACCAACCCCACTGCCCCCATCCAACTGGTTGCAATGGTAACCCCGCAGAAATGATCCCAACCAAGCGCAGTCGGTTAGAGCACCCATGCATAAACCTTATGTCATACTTAGTGACCCTAAACAAGCGCTTCATGGGAGGCAACCCATGCTTATCACTAGTTATATTATGTAGTAATGAATAAGTGTTTTTTTTTGTGAGAGGTGTGCCTCTTTCCTTTCTCGTTTGCTTGTGTTTTTATGAAGCTCGTGGTTTTGTTCTTCGATCACTCGAGCTTCAAATCCTCAACTTTAATTGGGAAATCCAATATCCTAATTTTATCGACTAACGTTTATCTTTAAGTATACTTAATAAACGGCTTAGGATTTACGTAGAGACCGTTCTTAAAACATTGAGGACAATGTTTAATTCTAGTATGGAGGGGGGGGATCTATCGATTTGGTTTGCGAAGAATGAAAAATGATAGTGTTAATTATGAGTTGGATGCTAAATAAGGATTATTTGGAAATCTTAAGAGCTCATGTATGAAATTTATGGTTTTTTCTCCCATAAGCTTCTAACCGGACTAATCATACGTGCTATTTTTGGAAATTAAACTTAAATCAATAATTTTTATGTAGTGTATAGCAAAAATTTTAGTCTTAGTTCAAATTTATACATGAATTTTTCAAAAATAAATCTTCTCTATATATTATAAAAAAAATTAATTAATTATGAGAAATGATGAAAAAAGAATAATAAGTAATAAATATAAGCTATGGGCTGATAAAAGTTTGCTGTATCTTGCCGGCTCACAACCGATGTTACAGCCTTCTAAAGAAAGCCCCTAGTAAGAATAAAAATCCGAGACTGATAAAAGTTTGATGCATCTTGCCGGCTCACAACCGATGTTGCAGCCTTCTAAAAGGTCGAGGGTTACAATTGCATCAATGTTATGTTTAATCTTAAGTGTAAATTAATAAATAGATCTCTTTTTGTTAAATTTAAATATGCTTTTGAACTTTGACTATTCTATTTTAAGTTTTTAAAATAAGCTATGTATATACAAGAAACCTGAGAGTTTTTTAAACCTAAGGTCCGTGAGTCCCGATACTAGTCTCTGTGGGGTGTCAAAAGCCTGGTCACTTAGCCGCAAGGTTGGGATGTGCCAAGACGAAAGTCGCTACATGGGATGATCTCGCCTTCAAACTCATTATTCTCGGGTGGAACGTGAAGCATAGAATTTTGCAAAACGTTGATCCAAGGTCGAAATTCAAAATAGCACATACACCTAAGATATAATAATTATCGGTAGTGAAAAGTTCACAAGTTGCAAACATGAGTAGTGTTAGCAACTTAACTGATATTTAACGGTGATTTTGTTTTAAGCTTGGTTTGGATAAGTGAAAAGTCGGGGACGATGAATTTATCCTTTTTGGGGCATTCTCGGATCGAAATGCATCTTGTTCTATGATCCCTAACAGTTATGAAAATAACGAAAGTCAAATAAGTTAGTTAGTTGCTTAAAAAGAAAAGTACAAAAAAATGAGAAAAAGGAAAAAATACAAAATATTAGTAATAAATGTATATCATTTAAAAATGGAAAAAACGGGGCTTTTCTAAACTCTTGATTATTTAATTCCCCTCGATGAACACTTAGCTACTTTTCGAGGTAATTAGTCGAGGGGTGTAGGTCCTTGGTTTAGGATCTGACTAGCCTTTGTAAGACGATAGATAACTTGGATAAATCCAAATCAGCTATATGAGAG
>BQNB010128116.1:0-19333 GCA_026074375.1 Tanacetum coccineum | reverse complement strand
CAAGGGTTAGCTTCGTGGAACATAATATATATATAAGAGCGATATTAAGGGGTTGGAATACACATATAAAGAAATGTGTAGATGTCATAACGATTGCAACTCCCCCTCGGTGTATGCTCCCCTTGTTTGGGGCACCAAGGAATCAAGCTACGGAAGTGTGCTATAAAGAAAATTAGTTGAAAAGTGCACATATATATAATAACGATGATAGCTATATATATCAATTCATTAAAAGGGAACAAGACATGCATGTCTTAGATATATGTATGAGATTTTAAAAGAAAATTTAAAACCTAGACACATGCAATTGTTGTTTTAATTACAACAACCTAAATCCATGATAAAAGGAATCATGACGTATACTTAAGACATTAGAATGTTTAGGAACCAATGAAAAGGTTCGACCGGCACATGCTTAAGGACTAAGAATTGACCAACACCCTTTGGTATAATACCGACTTTAATAAACGAGAACAAAATTTGTTTATTGATTGATACACTATTATTATGAGAATGACATATTCCAAGATGTCATTTGGATAAGGAGTATGAATGTATTTTGATTGACGTGTTCCTTATGGTATCGTCATCTAACCAAGATGATGATACGGATTTGAATAGACTAAGGGTTGTATTGAGAGATTCCTAAATCCTCAAGGTTTCTTTGTTAAGGATGATTTAAGGAGGGAACATAAACGAAGAAGGGTGAGCATAAATGGAAAAGGAAGGTGTTTTTACAATAGGTTTGTTAGGTGTTTTGTTAGTTGTTAATGTTGACGAACAAAGGTAAAAATATGAAAATGAGGGAAGAGAAGTGAAAGACTTGACATTGTGATGACTTAACAACACTTAAAGATTAATTATCTTCTTTATGTTCTTCACTTTGCTAAAAAATGGAAATGATTGGATGAAAAATGAAAGACACGACATTGTGATGACTCAACAACACTTGAAGATTTAATATCTTCTTTGTGTTCTTCACTTGATTTTGACAACATAGGCACACATGCTTATGAGTGTCGGGATATGAAGATAAGACGCATTTCATTACGAAATTCACTTGACTTTTGACAACATAGGCACACATGCTTATGAGTGTCAGGATATGAGGATGAGACGCATTTCATTATGAAATTCACTTAACTTTCGACAACATAGGCACACATGCTTATGAGTGTCGGGAAATGAAGATGAGACGCATTTCATTGCGAAATTCACTTGTGGGGAATGGTTACATGGTGAATCTTCTTATGAAGATGACTAGGTGGATGACTCGAGATTGGTAGTGGTAAGGATGACTCGGTTTTACATTGTTGGTTTCTAGTGAATAAAAATTTCATATGTGAGTTCTTGAGAGTATTTAGTTAAAGGATATATGTGAACATGTGTGTTTTCCCTTTCCCTTTTAATTTGTGTTCATCCGGACATAAATTATAAAAAGAGTAAATGAAGAGAAATAACGATGGAAGTGATGAGCTTGACGATGTCATGACGGATGACGGTTAGCATATGATGAACTTCATCCGCGAAGTTATGTAGCTCTTCTCGAGTGTTGCGAAGGTTGTCTTAAAGGTGGTAGCGGAAATGTGGACGTAAGATATTAACAATCTATATAATAATAGAGGCATGATTAAGGTTTTTGTGAAACGACTTAGACATGAACAATGAGTGACATTTTAATTTGCATTTCGCGAATTAAAAATGCTTAAACATTTCGGATGAAATGATTAAGTTGTCGAGATTTATCGGAATGTATTTAATAGTAACAAGACTATTAAAATAAGAATGACACGTTTATGAGATTTGTTTCATCATTCCTAGACCTAGACTTAAAAAGGTTCACGTTTGAGTGGTTTGGTGAAGATGCCGACGATGTTGTCTTTCGATGAAACTTTTTTGATGAAGATATTTCCTTTTAGACATTGTCGTAAAGGAAATGATGACGAATTTTGATGAGTTTTCTATCCTAAGATCGATGGATAATGTTCGATCCTCATTGTGTATGAGATGAGCATGACGATAAACCATCGTGACATTCCTAAGGGGATGGAAAGGACTAACGGAAGTGAAAGTACTTAGTCTTAAGGTGTGTATATTAAAGAGGCTACGAATCACTTATGTAGAAACTCGTAAGACCTTTGTCACACGAAGGTTGATGTAAGCTTTTAGCTTTAGGAAGAGCATTTTAACATATGTTGTTAAAAGGCTTGAATATGAATTTTCGGATATGACCTTTAACGTTTGCGATCGCAAGTTAAAGATACTTGAATATTTCAGATGAAATATTTAAGTTGTCAAACCTACTTGGATGAGTGTTAGATATGTATCTAACTTTTCCTTGACGAAAGAGTGGATTATTTGGAAGAAGGCGAGATGATGATTAAGGGAATGTGTGGGTGAAGACTCTAGGAGATATAAGACCATTTTATGACTCTTTTGACTTTTTAGATTTGTGACACGGACGCGAAGAAAAATATTCTAGTGTAAGACTCTATGGCATTTAAACGTTAATTGTCATATATTAAGTTAATATAGTGTAGGTGTACAATTAACACGTAAGTCATGTAAAATGACGCATACAAAACATGATAATTTTAAATGTAATCGTCATGTAAAACATGTTAGCATTTAGCATTTAGGAGCATGTGTTATTTAGATAAACTAAGAAATATTTTATCTAAATTGCTAGAAGAAGACAAATGTCTTTATAGTGGACATGCATTTAATATCTAAGCAATTAAACATTGAGCATCAAGATCATGAAGACATATAATTGCATTACATGGGAACAAGTAATCATCTTGAAACATTAAAGCACATATGTGAGGTGCATTGTGTCTAGATTGACTAAGGAAAAGCCTAATTTCTACGTGCTTAGTGTGTACTCCTAATGAGATACAAAGTCTATCGATGTAGACTATCATTAGGCATATTTAGGAAGAGCCATTTAATCAAATTAGAAAATAAATATGAGACTATCACTAGTGGTGCTCAATTCAGGCTAAACACGACCATTTTTACGGGTTATACACCGAACCCAACTTCACTCTTGGAAGCAATTCAACCGTTAGGTCAAATTGAATTTCTAGTGCAATAGATTCTCCAGTAGTCATTCTCATGTTAGACAAAATAGAGTTCTTATATTTTCCTAATAAAGTGTAGCAAAGATAAAATTTGTATTATCTTTTCATAGAGGGCCTACCATGACTCATCTAACATACTTTAATTTCAGTTCACATAATCCTAATCAAGATGTGTGGAATTCTAAGATAAGCGTAAGCAAGATGTTTTAATCTTTTGTTCAAGATCTATAGGTTGTTTGGTTTTGATTACATATTGCTTGATTTAATGGATGTCTTATATTTAGTCATCTTACATGTGTAGTTGTCACATGTGATATTTAACGTGTTTGGTTTTTCAAAAGCCAAGAGATGTGCTTATTTGTGACAATGACAAATATGTTATATTGAGAGTGTTTTAAGAATTCTCCATTTCATGTTACGTGAAATGAATCTCATTAATATTATTTATCTTAATTGAGCTTGTGATTCTTTAATGATAAATAATTGAGAAGAGACATATTTTATTTTTTTAAACAAATATGATTTTCTAAAATTATTATTCTTATCAATGTTGTATATTATAATTAAATAAGTATTTGAATAAATATATTTTTACTTGTTTATGCATTGACACTTATTTTGATAGGTTATTTTTCAATTCTAATAACTTATATTTTTCAAATTATGTGTAGTGTATTTTTTGTAACACAACCATTTATGCTACGAAGAAAATAAAATGCATAAGATATATATTATCCTTTATCAATCGTTTAATACGATAAGTTCATAAAATCATTAAACATAATATTTCCCAAACATCATGTTATCCTAGGTGAATAAATAAGAATATTATTCTTATTTGAGAATTTAGTTAAAAGTGAATTTTAGCTTTGAGTTGTCCTTTTATGTTGTATGAGTAAAGTTTACATATGTTGTTAGTTTACTCTTGTTTAGTTTATCATAAATGACACATTTACCAATTGAATTGCAATGTAAACTGCTTGAATATTTTGGACGAAACATCCAAGTTGTCAATCCTAATTCATTGTGTATTTTATGCATGTATTAAACATATTAGTATAATATTTGTAACACAACCATTGGACAAGTAGACTTAATATGGCATCATCAACACAAGTGTGAGTTATGATCCGATGCATATTCTTTTCATCTAGAAAAGAATGTAATTATTTTCATATAAATCAAGTGTGATTGAGTTATGTAAATCCAAGATGATATCTTTTGTTATGTTTTGATATAATCTTAAAACTAAACAAATAAGAATCCGATTTCATGTCCATACACGAAAACTTGTCAATGAGATTCAATAAGATATCAATCATAATTTTTTTTGGAATAATGAAATTGATTTATTATCGAAATCTTTCTTGACCCTCACGAACACTCATTTAAAAGAAAATAAATAAATATTTAAATAGTGTGTTCCATTAATCCCAAGATTTGTTGTAAGGTGAGGTTGATGAATAATGATAAGTCAATTTTTTATTCCAAGATTGTCGTAAATTTTACCTGTGCGAAAAACTATTTGTTGTTATGTATAATATGCATAGTTTTTTTTATAATTTATGAGTATATAAATGAGTTTTCTAACCATTTTTATACAACACATATTTTTTGTAAAATATTATATGTTTAAAAAAAATATATATATAATTATGTGTGTATGTTAGAACCATGCAAGCACAGGCATTTTTTTTTCTTAGTTACTATTGTATTAATACAATATTTTCTTTTGTTTAACCAACCCAAGGTCAAACAAAGCAAGTTGTTGAAAATGTTTAAACGTGTTGTTGAAAATAGATTAAATCGTTGGAAATATTTAGGTGAGTAGTTTTAACACATTTAATAATATACTTGACAAGTTATTGAACTTTTATTCCTAAGTATATTCTCACACTCGAAAAGATTTACAAGATTTTTATGTAACATTTGTAAATTAAGTGATCTATGCCTATATGCAAAGCAAATACAATTTCGCAACTTAGTACAAGAAATCTTGCATAAGTTCTAGTTTGGCATAATCTGAAAAAACTAGCTACAAACGAATAGTGTACATGGCACATGTGCTTAGATATTCAATTAGCTCGGTATTAGATACAACAATGTATACTTAGCTCGGTTTTGTTTGAAAATGAATTAGTTTCTTCCCCATTTCAAAAATTAACCAATTTTAATATTTTTGAAAAGTCAATTACACCATTTTTCAAAAATATACCGACTAGAAATGTCCGACTCGAAAGGAAAAGATAAACTACAAGTATTACGTTAAAACGAGACTCAACGTTTTGGACAATAAGTAGTATTTTGCCTTTCTAACTAACTTAAGTTTGAAATAAATACATGGAAGTATTTTTATATGAAATTAGACTCAATTATTTTCGAAATGGCGGGTGGCACGACTTCTACAGACTTACGGTTAATTTTATATGAATTTTTAAAGTTTTCGAAAAACTGCCGAATCAGACAGTTATCCCCTTAAATATAAGGGGGCCGGCCAGGAATTAAGGGGACCGGCCATACACTTTAAGGGGGCCGGCCATCTGACACTCAGATTTGCCATTTTTTGTACAAAATTGTTTACTGACTTTGCAAAAAGGTGTACAACTTTCTGAACTTGATACCGAACATATAACACTTATTTTAAGCATCATTTTTTTACCTCGAGCTAGTATAATTAGTGTATTTAACAACAAAACTAATACAAGTTAAGCAACAAAACACTTTTCATATTTAATCCCCCTTCATGGGTAATTTGATACATGGATCGTACTCAATTTTTAAAACCATTTGTTTTGAAAATTAGAGCGACGTGGCTCCTGATACCAATTGTGGAAATCGTAGAATACCAATTGTGGAAATCGTAGAGGGGGGTGAATACGTTTCCATTTAAAAATTTAAAATGTTTCGTATCAAATTGCCGATCAAGTTAGACGCAATGTGAAAAGTGTGTATACAACATTTATATTCACTATAGCATAATCATAATATTAACTTATATCTATGGCACAATTATCATCCAAACAATATAAGCAACCATTCACACACATATAGATATGATGCAAGTATAAATGTAAAGAGATAGCGTAAATAAAAATGTAAAGCGAAAGGTAAAAGGAAATGCAAAAGGTTAGAAAATCAGTGGGGGAATAGTCCAGTATTTATAGGCAAGCTGAGACAAAAAAACACGTGGCCGGTCCCCTTAATTAGGGTGCCGGTCCCCTTAAAATTAAGGGGGCCGCCCGTTATAATTAAGGGGGCCGCCCAAGCCTGACGCTCCCTTTTTTTGTCTTTTCTAGGGGAGGTGTTTTCTGGAACATTTCTAGCCGTTTTTGGGTAGAAAATTTGAATTCAAAATATTTATTTGAATAAAACATTTCTTTTAAATCTAAAAATGTTTTGTAAAAGATATAAAAATGTTTGTGACATTTTTATAAAAAATGTGAGGTTGAATAAAAATTCCTTTGATCATGAAATGCATTAAGCATTTATTTATTCATACCTTAAGTGATTTACGTCGGGTGCAAACTTCGTTGAAGCAGACTTGAGACGTCGAGAGATGTTGTCGTATGAATGCATTGATGATTTATGATCATAAGTAACTTAAGCACTTTACATTATGTGTTGTAAATTACATGCTTGTCATCACCAAAACATGAAGAGAATGTATAGATTAAATATTGTAATATTTCTACCAACACAATATACAATATGAATTTAGGGTTCGACTCGATAGATAGGATGATAGAATTGTTAAACTCATTAGGTTTTTTGCAGGTTTATAACAGAATTATATATATATTAAATGTTGTGGAATTTTTATTTTCAAAAATAATTAAAAACTTTGAGTTTTCTAGACCTGGGCATATGACGCCGTCAGGGTTTATGTGACCCCGTCACAGGTGTTGTGGTGACGGCGTCGCGTGTAAATCGTGACGCTGTCTTCACAGTCTGTGAAAACGAAATTTTTGTTTTTGATGAAAGATTGAGATTTAACAATTCAATCATATGACGCGAATTAATCTAAACAATTTATTTAACATGTTTGAACTTGGCTCAAAAGCCGGATAAATTCCCCTACACTTATTGTTGCAAAATACCTTTGATTGAAATTAAGACGAGGTTAAAGACAAACAAAGCATGATTACAAGATAGTTCAAACATAATAAAACAAAAGGTAAAGAATTAAAACACACATGACACTCCTAATTGCGGGAAAAGTAAATTGGGTTGCCTCCCAAGAAGCGCTTTTCTTTATTAACGAGTCTTGTAGCTAGACTCGAAGTCACACGTCCGTACGTGACTTCTCCTTTGTTATCCATCATCTCTTTTTCCAACCTTATCAAATTCCTAATTCCTCTTCTATCACCTTCGTCTTGTTTGTACTCATCTCCAATGAGTAAGCTTTAATAGTAGTGCATCCTTCTATTGCCAAAGTTTTCTTCGTAGGCGGAAGCGGGTATGGAGTCGGTGCTTAAACCTATAAGCCTTATTTGTTTGAATATCTTCATGGTGTGAGGCATTTTGAACGTGATTTTCTCATCATCTTGTTTGAACATGACTGTTCCTTCTTCATCGTTGTAGACAAGGCCGGTTCCCTCAATAAAGGGCCTTCCAAAAACCATTTCTCCAAGGTGGCGATCGATAATGCTAGTGGTGTCTTCTAATATCATAAAGTCGCATTCGTAGGCGAAGCTTCCTATGAAAATCTTTAGGCCTTTTATTCTTCCTATAAAGTTGCTAATTTTATTGGGGTTTGACGGTTTCTGCCTTGATCTAAGCCCATAAGTCATGATCTGATTGTATTGACGCCTAGACATGATATTGATTGGCGATTTTAGGTTTATGTAAGCGTGTCTCTTGAAGAAGTGACCGATCATGCAGGAGATTTTGATGTTGTTCGGGCTTCCGGCTCTTATCCTTTCCTTGACCCATGGAGGTCGAGGATTCTTTAATAGCCATTCATGATGTGTTAATTCCACCATAGTTGGGAATGAGTTAAAGTTTTCACCATCTCCGTCATCTTCCTCCTCCTCGATTATTTCTTCAACTTCCTCATCAGTCTCAAATTCACTTTCTTCTTCTTCAATTTCTTATTCTACTTCCATGTCAGCCTCCATTTCATTCTCTTCCTTGCCTTGCTCCTTTACCCCTTCTTTTCCTTTTACCATACCACCGAGGTTGAGATCGCATGCGTTGGTCGATGAGTCGTCTTCTTCTTCCGTATCACTGTCTGTGCTTAGGATAACGATTAAATTGACAAAATGAACGCATTTTGGAGCTGAAGGGTTTTTGTTCAGTTCTTTTATGGATGCGAGAGAGAGATATTTTGGAGAGAGCAATTTTGATGGGCTTTTGATTCCTTTCTTCCTGAGTTCCTCCATTTCGTCATGGTTGATTGCTGCAATGCTTTTGGGAGCCATGGGATTTCCTATATTTTCAGGGGTAGACACATTATTGAGTTTCTCAGAAACAGTTTTCCAAAGGAGGTTAATCTTGCCAATCATGTCGTCTTGTTGTTGTTTTAGTTGGGTTCTTAGGTGAGATAGCCTCTTCTCTTGGTTAGAGTCAAAATCAAGTAATGCCTTTTCAAGCTTCATTTGATAACTAGAGGAGTGGACGGAGATTGATCCGCCTTGTGGGCTAGTGAAGGTTTGTGTATGTGCCCATTTGAAGTTTGGTTTCTCCTTCCAGGCGTTGGTGGCATCATTGAAATTTCTTGGTCCTTAGTTTGGAGTGAACCTCTTACCTCCCACTTCGTTTATACGCCAGGACGTGTAGTCAACGGAAGCTTGCTCAGGATTTTTTATACAATATTGAGCGTCATGAGGACCACTGTAGATTTTACATGAAGAAGAGACTTTGTTCACTTGAACGGGTTGAGTAGGAGCAAGATAAGCTTCCATCAAGCGTTGAACTTGATTTTCGAGCTCAATTAGACGGCGGTCGGATGTACTCGGGACATCTTGAGGCAATGCGATTGCCTTGACCGGCTTAGCGAAATCCCTTGGGTCATTCCAACTTTCGTTGTCATAGAGGGCGAGGTCCTCTAATAATGCCCAGGATTCTTTGGCGTTGATGTCACGAAGCTAACCACCGGCCGATTGGTCAATGGTTCGTCTTGTGACAAGATTGACATGGTCATAAAAAATTTGGACTTGGAGCCAAAGAACGATGCCATGATGAGGAACTTTTTGGAGTAAGTCCTTAAAACGAGTCCATGTTTTAGATAAAGATTCTCCATGATGTTGTTGGAACATCAGGATATCATTGTGGAGTTTTGCGGTCCTTCCCAGTGGAAAGAATTGAGCAAGGAATCGGGTAGTAAGATCCTCCCATGTGGTGATGGATCCTGCTGGAAGACGTTCAAGCCAATTGCTAGCTTGATCACGAAGGGAAAATTAAAATAAACGCAGGCGCGTTCTTTCCCTATTTTCACTGTCAAGGTCAAGTGAGTCCACAAGTTTTAGGAAATCCTTGAGGTGTTGGTTTGGATCCTCAGACCGAAGTCTGTAGAATGATCATCCGTTTTGCACCAACCGGATGGTGTCGGATCGAAGAGGTACCACGTTGTTCCCTACGGGGAGCTCGATGGTATTCTTGTAGCCCTCGTGGCTAGGTTTAGAGTAGTCTCCAAGAGTACGGATAGGATTCTCGTCTCCCATGGTGGTTGACGAGAATGGGTTACGAAACAGATAACACAAAGAAAAGATAGACTACGAGAAAGCTAATATGCGGAAATTAAATCTTACTTGAAAGGATTCAAGCAAGTAGAACTAAGCTAAACTATGATCAAAACCTAACTATTCTCCAAGGCGGCGGCGCCAAAAACTTGATGTGCGGTCGTCGTAGGACTTCTACACGAAGTTTTACAACTCCCTAGGCAGAGCACCTAATCGTTGTAGTAGTAGTATAGGCAAGACTCGGGGGGTTGTTATCGTTCACTCGAGGAATAGGTTGGGAAGGCTTGATCACGGTCTAACAGAATTCTAAGGGTTGAGGGAAGATTATTTTTGTGTTTTTATATTTTATGAAAGCAGGTAAAATCATATATTGGATAGCTGGTTTGGTTTTAGCTATTTAAACTAAATAATAAACTAAACTAATGGTGATAACAATAAGATAAAAGACTGTGTTTATTTAATCATGTATTACTCCCTATATTGCTTCTCCTAGTGTTGTTGCCTTGTCACCCTTATGATGATCTGTGTAATTATTTCCTAAGTCATGAACGAATTACACGAACCCGCCGTCTACTTAGTATTCCGCTAGAGGAACGCACAAGTAAGGTAGTATGAAGACTATTACAAGGCCCCTAGGGGTACACTAAGTGCATGTGAAATACATTAAAAGTAGATCAACCATATTAGGGGGCAAGGTAGTATGAAAACTGTTACCCGATGGTATCCTTTCTACACAATCACGTTTCCCTAGACATATCAACAGCGATACAGACAAAAGCTAGTTTTCTAAGACCTAATGTGCACATCCATCACAAGAAGCAACACCACTAAGATCTACATTCTAGGTTTCATACAATCATAAATAAACACAATAGGCAGCTTAGCCTAACATGTTAATAAAGCAAGAACATAAATGAATCAAACAACACATAGACATATTGAATGATTAAATAAACCTTACTTGATTAAACATGAGTTAGAGGAAGTACAATAGGGTTTTTAGGCCCTAAAATCATCCATAACAGCTGATAAACGAACTAGGGTTCGTACCCTCTTTTTATTCTAAAGTTACACACTCAAAACCCTACATTAGGTTTGTATATATAGGAAAATCGCTGTGACGGCGTCGCATTTTAGTTGTGACGCCGTCATGGTAGAGAATATTCTAGATAATGGGCTGGGTCGTGTACTCTGACGCCGTCTTGAGATCCAGTGACGTCGTCTTGGTCTTTGTTGTGACGGCGTCACGTTATATTGGTGACGCCGTCTCTAGCTGCTGATGACATTATCTTCATTGATGTTGGTGTAGGTCCGTAGTCTTGTCCGTTTCTTCTCCAAATGAGCCCAAGTCACGTGTAATTCTTCCAAATGCATTCCAAATGAGAAATACCTGAAAAGGAATGATTAAGTACCTATTTGGGGCATAAATTCATGATATTAGGGGTTAAACGACCCAAAAAAGTGTATAAAATGACACCTCATCACTCATACCTTTGGTTATGCCGTAGTTAATCATTGTTGGAAAAAGAATTATGCTGATATCACAACTACGGCGTAGTTTTACCCGTTATAACTATGGCATAGTTAATTATTAGTGTCAAGGATATTTAAGCTTACGAAGAACTACGACGTAGTTGGGCCGTATGAACTACGCCGTAGTTATTGTATGCCAAAGATGGAAAGCTGCGTAGGAAAAACTACGGTGTAGCTCAAGTCTTATAACTACATCGTAGTTAGTATAACTACGACGTAGTTAGTATAACTATGCCGTAGTTTTTTGCAACTACAGGGACAAAAAGTGCTAAATTCTCATTAAGTTTCGAGGACTGTATTTATTACGTTAAGGACGATGAGGGGCTGAATTTGTCAAAGATCTAAACTAGTATTCTACTATGTATATTAAATGAATAGAACAGATTGTGGCATCTTAGATCATTCGTCCCTTTTAGGGATCTGGGCGACGAGAAAAGGGCACCAGCGAGGGTGCTTGGTTCGATACAGGGAAGAAGACACGGTGCTCATCAACATAGTTTGGTTCGATTATTAATGTTTATGTTCTTAAATACTTTCATTGTGATCATGATTCTGAGTGTATGAACATAATTTTGGCTAATCATTTTATGTGTTACTCTTGTTATCATTGTGATTTAATTTTTATTTGTTCTATTAGGATATCTATTTGGTTGTCATACTTTGATCATAAGTGTGAGATAATACCTGTTAGAGACCACTAATAGGTGTTTAGATGCCAAATATATTATTCACTTACCATGACCTGTAGGATAAAAATCTCAGTTACTTTGAGTAACAGACCGGGATTTCACGATTATAAGTTAGGATAAGACGACCCTTCGATCCTAGCCTTTCTAACTATTAGAATAAATTGAATTATTGCATTAATTAAGAGGTAACTAAGATAGCACTTTGATGTGTTTCAAAAGCTTTAAATTTATAATGACTAAAAATACCAATTTTATTATAGGGAAACACACGGGTAAAATTATAACCCACGTATATAGTATAATCTGTTTAGGTAAGACCATGTCATCCACAGGGATTTGAGTAGTGTTTAGATAATCAGAAAGAAAATAAACTTTACTTGAAAATAACTTTTTGTTTTACTAATGATAATAAAGATGACTATTCGGATAGTTGAAAATAATTCATAAGTGTTGGAAATTATCTTGAAAATAGAACCTTTAACTTACAAAAAGGATTTCTCGTCAGAATACGTTTTCACAAATTAACTTGATTAACTCAAGAGTTATATTTAGTAGACTAGACCAGATGTGTCACTCAAATAGTTTAGTTACTTATTATATCAAAACTTATTTTGTTTATCAATTCACGAAAGTGGATTTCTCGGAACAGACGATAAAGATCATAGACAAATCTTTAAAACAACATAGATCATAACGGGTCTTTCGACGTATACCGGTATGATTATATAATCTAAGTTGATAAGAAAAAACTGATAAGATAGGATATAACACGATTGCAACATAAGCTTGAGATTAAAGAGATCATGATCATACCAAACACTTATTCATTATCATAACGTCACCGAGTAATCATGAGAGATTTAGCCTCTTATGGCTATGAGGTTCATAACATAAGATGATTCAACATGAATTTCCATTATTCCAATATACTACTATAATATTCTACTTCGTTCTTGATTGTTTGATCTTCAATCTTCAAAAGGGTGTGGTGTTTATGGTGTCTTGGCTATATGGGTGGAAAGTGGTGTGAAGAATGGATGAGAGGATTGTTTAAAGGATGAAGTAGTGGAATGAGGGATGAATGAATTATGTGAAATTCATCCCTTATTTATAGGCTAAGTCAGGGGTAAAAGTGTGGCGCACAGAGTTGTAAGTGTGGCGTACTTGGTGATTAAATGCGAGGGTAATAAATGTTTATTGAGAAAGTGCGGCGCACAAGGTTGTAATTGCGGCGTACTTGTGGAGTTAATGCTGAATTTTGACTAAGCTTTAAATACTTATGACTTGAGGATAAGTGCGGAGCACAATTGGTAAGTGCGACGTACATTTGCACTTTAAACTTGAATTTTATTTCTTTTCTTGTATGTTGTGTCCTTTAGCATATAAATACTCGATCTTTGTTGTGTTTATCTTCGGGATGACTTCAAGTGAACCTGTAAGCAATTAATGCTATTAAGTATCGAAAGTTCACGAGAAATGATTAAATATATGCAAATAACGCTACCGAAAACATGTATAATTTGGGCGTTATCGAATCCCTCCACACTTAGCTGTTGCTTGCCCTCAAGCAATAAAAGTGAGAAAACAAGATCATTTATCGTGACGTGGAGAAAATTTGGATTTTATAAGTGTTTACAGGTTTAGATAACTTTTCAGGCATTGACATATAACATAGCACCTCATAAGGAAATGTGTTTGATTTAAAAATTCACTCAGCCACTCAGATAGGGTTTATATATTTTTGTGAAAACACTCAATTTGCACAGACATAATCTAGACAGCTACCATAGGCTTGTACTTGACACATAAACCTGACCGAAGGGCGGAACTTTAATGCTGATGCAAAAGCATATACTAATCTTCATATGCCAGAACTTAAGCCTTTATTTGAACTACTATATAAATTTTTACCACGATAATCATAACTAAGGCTTTGGCACAGAACTTCTTCTTTTAACTTTAAATTATTTAATTAGGACTTTTAGTAATTTAGCACTAAAGGGGGAACTTGCAAGAACAGGGACTTGCGGAATTTATATCATATGATTAATCAGGCTTTGGTCTAGTAAATGATGATCAAGCATAAGTTCTAGAGCTTCTAAATTATCGGCTCTCTCAAATATAATGATCAACCAATACCATTGCTCCAGAAAAGGCGACAAAACCACATATACACATTCCATAACGATGGAATAGATACATATGATTGCTCACTCCTTAACTCGAACAAGCTAAAGGCATCAATTATCTTAGGTATCAAAAGTAGGTACCCGAATATTCTAGAGGCTTATAATTCTCATAATTTAGTGGACTAGGTTATGCTAGCTATAGCGTCAATCCGGTTGGATTTGCCTTACTAAGAGCATCTTTTAATTTTTGAAAGCATATATATAAATTTTGATTATTTTTTTTAGACAGGGCAAACATGGAGGGATATGATTAATTTTTCATATTTGGCTCCCCTCCACACTTAAGTTGAACATTGCTCTCAATGTGATAACTGATAATAGAGATAAAATAAGGAAAATTAAGGGAAAACGATACTTCCCGGGGCATATAGATATATAGCTGCGAGAGAGCTATCCTTGAGCAGACTTCATAATTTTCCAAAATCTTTAAGCTATATTACCTGCATAAAAGGTAAACATACAAAAGCACACAAAAAGGAAAATATTTTTGTTGTTTTTTTTAATTAGAAAAATAAATAAAGGATAAGAAGGAAGAATAGAGGAGGGACTCCTCCACACTTAAGTGAAGCACGTGTTGCCTCCCGAAAAGCGCTTAATTTTTACGAGAGTCGTTAGCTAGACTCGAACTTGATGAGTCATTCTTTGGGAAAGAAGAGAGTGACTTCTTCCCTTGGGTCATTATAATCTTCTTCTTCATGATATAGGTTTAGTCGATGGCCATTAACAATAAAAGTTTTTCTATCTTTACCATATAGTTCAATATATCCGGATGGATATTGATATTTTACGACGTATGGTCCTAGCCAACGGGATCTGAGTTTTAGTTGTTTGAATTTATACTTGGAGTGAAAGAGCAGAACCTTGTTTCCATGTTTGAATTCTTTCTCATTCGCAGTTTTTGATTGTGCCAGACTTTGGTTCTAGCCTTGTATAATCGAGAGTTTTCATAGGCTTGATGTCTAAATTCGTCTAATTCGTATAACTAGAACATTTATTTTTCATCTACAGCAATGAGATCTGGGTTGTAATTCTTCAAGGCCCAGTATGCACGGTGTTCAGTTTCAAAAGGTAAGTGGCAGTTCTTTCCATATATAAGTTTATAGGGTGTGGTACCGGTAGGTGTTTTGTAAGCAGTGCGAAAAGCCCACTGAGTGTCATCAAGTTTTCTTGACCAAATAGCAGGATTGTCTTTAACAGTTTTTTCAAGAATTCTTTTAAGAGCTTTGTTTGTGTTTTCAACCTGACCACTAGTTTAAGGGTGATATGATGTAGAGAAACGGTGGTTAACTCCATATATTTTCATCATTTTTTCCATTATTTTGTTGCAGAAGTGAGTACCTCGGTCGCTGATTAGAGCTTTAGGCATTCCGAAACGGCAAAATAGTTTCTTAAGGAAGGTGATAGCCACTCGGGCATCATTGGTTGGTAAAGCTTGAGCTTCGGCCCATTTAGATACGTAATTAACAGCGACAAGAATGTATTCAAACTTATGTGATTTTAGGAATGGTCCCATAAAATCAATACCCCATATATCGAAAATTTCACATACTTGAATGTTGTTTAAGGGCATCTCATCACGTTTTGATATATTTCCCGTCTTTTGGCATGCTTCGCAAAGTTAAACTAGAGTATGAGCTTCTCTTATGATTGTTGGCCAGTAAAAACCTAAGTCTAGGACCTTCTTAGCGGTTACGTTTGGTCCATAATGTCCACCGGTTGGTCCGTGGTGGCATTGATCTAAAATTGTTCGGGTTTCTGATATGGATACACAACATCTGTTTATTCCGTTAGAACATACTTTGAAAAGGTAAGGTTCCTCCCAGAAGTAATGTTTGAGGTCAGAGAAGAATTTGTTTTTTTGTTGATATGTCATCCCTTTCGGTATAACTTCAGCCATCAAATAGTTTGCAAAGTCTGCGAACCATGGTTCATCTTTTGTGTTAACTTCCATAAGGGTTTCTCCAGGAAAGTTATCATTAACATCACTGTCATCACTTGACTCGTCATTTTCAATTCGAGAAAAGTGGTCAGCTGCAACATTTTCTATTCCTTTTCTATCCTTGATTTCTATGTCAAATTCTTGTAAGAGTAAAATCTATCGAATAAGACGGGGTTTTGCATCTTGTTTTTTGAATAAATGCTTAAGAGTTGAATGATCGGTGTGAACAATAGTTTTTGATAGAATGAGATAGGATCTGAATTTATCGAATGAAAAAACTACAGCCATAAGTTCTTTTTCGGTTACGGTGTATTTTTGTTGAGCTGGATTAAGAGTTTTACTTGCGATATAGATCGGGTGAAAGTTTTTACCATCTTTTTGGCCTAAGACAGCTCCAACTGCGAAAACACTTGCATCACACATAAGTTCAAATAGAAGATTCCAGTTTTGGCTTATGATCACAAGAGCACATGTGAGTTTTTCTTTTAATAAATAGAATGCTTTTTGACATTCGTCATCGAATTTAAATGGTGTATATTTTTCAAGCAGCTTAGTTAGTGGTCGAGCAATTTTCGAGAAATCTTTTATAAATCTTCGGTAAAAACCAGCATGTCCAAGAAAGCTTCTAACACCTTTGATGTTAGTGGGGGGCATAAGTTTTGAGATTACATCGATTTTTGCTTTGTCGACTTCAAGTCCTGCGCTAGACACCTTATGTCCAAGCACAATTCCTTATTTGACCATGAAGTGACATTTTTCCCAATTAAGGACAAGATGAGCATCTTTACAATGCTGGAGCATTTTATCGAGATTATTTAGGCACTTGTCGAAAGAGTTTCCAAAGACGGATAAATCGTCCATGAATACTTCGACGGATTCTTCGATCATGCCGTGAAAGATTGCCAGCATGCACCTTTAGAATGTAGTTGGGGCATTGCACAGTGGTATGTACTTAATTACACATACCTTTTACCTATAAAAACAAGCTTAAATGACCAAAAAATAGACATAAAATGCCGAATATATGTTTGTTTTGCTTTGTATACTATGCAGGTAACGGATATTCACTAAAGGACAAAAATGAAGCCAAAACCAACAAAACCGAGCACGGGAATAGAAAGAGCGTGAAAAGTCAAAGTCAAAGTCAAAAAGTCAAAGTCGAAGCCAAAGACGTGTGCATCTTAAATGGGCCAACCCGCACCCAAGTTAATGGGCCGAGTCAGCCCATTAAGCTTTTCTATTAAACCAAATACCTTTATAAAGCCCAAATCCAAAACCATATAACTCGGCCCAAATATAAGCCCAACATAACCTTTAACCATAATCCCTTTTAAACCATTTCACCGTTAGTCCTTAAGGACTAACACTGCTAGTCCTTATCTCATAACACCATTAGTCCTTAATGGTTTACACCATTAGTCCCTCACCCTTAACACCATTATCCCCAAAACAAACACACCCCTTTTTCCCGTCATTGTTACTGTTCATCTGTTACTCTCACCTCGACCCCTGCTCCAACAAACAAACCCATCACTTTCCCACTTCAACCCCACTTCACAAACCAACAAATCTACCTTGGCAATCCCCTAACTTCTCATTCATTGATGAATTGAAGACCAATTTAAGGGTTGTGATCATACTACTTGGTGAACAAGCATAATAAAGGGCTCAGATTAAGGCTTGGAGAGCACTCACACAAGAAACACACCTCAAAGGGCTTAAGCTTCTCAAGACAGCTATAAGTAGTGTGTGTTTTCACACATGAGGGGAGTAGCTTTTAAGTAGTAATTTAGTTTAGATTTTTATTGTATTTTACATCTTTTCAATCAGCTTATTGTAACTTTCTTCAAAAATTGTAAAAGTTTTTAAGTTTAATAAAATTTAAGTTTTTATTGTTAAATTCTGTTTTTTATGTTTAAGTAAATTATATGTTTGGAAATGTTCTAAAAAGCTCATATAAGCTCTTGTTTAAGCTGTTTAACTAAAACAAAAGAAACCTTTATATAAGCTTTTAAGAAAATTTCACCAAAAATCACCCCAAAAATCACCACAGCTCATTGGATGAAAAGCCAGACCTGGAAGGGCTTTTAAGACAATACCAGCTTATCATATATAAGTTGGAGCTTAGTAGATAAGCTCTCTAAGAGCAAACTCACCCTTGTTTAGAGCAAAGGGGAAAGTAAGTTCCATTTTTCACTTTTTAGCTTATTTTATTGTTTGCTTATTAAGCTTCTTATTTTAGTGCTTATTTCTGCTTAATTATGCTTATTATTTATGTCTAATGCTTATTTATGCCTGCTTGTAGTTTAAATTTTCTTTGTTCACGTTTTAGTACAGAATTGTCCTTTTTAGCTTAAAATTTGCTTATGTTGGAATTAGCTTATTAAGTTTTAATATTAATAGTTTATCATATGTTTTAAAAAAACCTTAGCTTAAACCAGTGTAAATCAAGCTTAAAATGGTCTTTGAGATTTTAAAGGGGTGTTTGGGTTAGCAGTATTAATCAAGAGTTAATACTGCGTGTGTACTTTTGGTTTTAAAATCTAAGTTTGATTAGCTTTAAATTAGTATTAGTTTGAGTTTTAATGAAGTTTGAATAAGTTTTATTTAGTTTTGAGGTTTATTTATCAAAATTTAAAGCCTACTAGAATCAAAAAGTTTTCAAACTGTTTATATTTGATTTTTGTTTAAAAGTTGTTTTAAGGTCATGTTTATGTTTTATTTTGTTTCTGAATTCAATAGGAATAGAGCAAGTTAAGAGTGCATTTGTCATTTTTGGTTTTCAGTTTTTAAAAGTTTGGTGACCACTTTTCAAGCACAAATTTAGATTAGATAAAGTAAGTTTTTAGTTCTGATTTTCATTACATAAGCTCATTGGTGTATAAGCTCAATCTGTTTGAGCTTATAAATGGTTTTAAAACTCTTTTATTGGCTTAAAATAGGACTGCAAAAGCCACTTAGTATTTTATAAAAACTTTAAAAAAAACAAAAACCATGAAATCAGCCTGAACTGCCGTATTCATAAGCTTTTTTCTAGCTTATTGTTCTTAAATGTGTGTTTTTGGCTTATTCTAGTAGCTTATAGGTTAGACTTAATCTGTTTTAAGGGTTTAGACTTAAGCTTATTGGTTTAGCAGCTTTAAATTAGCTTAAAAATGCCTTCTCAGCCATGATTAGATAACTTTTAGTTGAAATTGCTTATTTGCTTTTTGCTTTCTCC
>BQNB010128114.1:0-19333 GCA_026074375.1 Tanacetum coccineum | reverse complement strand
ATCTAGTCTTATCCCAAGTAAATATTCATGATACCGAGGCATTAGGGTCGAATAGTTTACTTTGGAAAGTGATAACACGATTCCAAGTGAGATCCGGTAACCATTCATTGGTAACTGTTGCTATTGATTATCTTTACCCTGTTATTGGCTCACAACCACCAATATTAGGGCTATAAACGAACTAAACGAACACGGACGGAGGCTTGTTAATATTCGTTCACTTAACTTTAACCAAACAAATAAATGAACACGGTCGCTTTAACGGACAAATTTTCTTGTTCATGTTCGTTTATTAAGAAAATAAGATTGTTCATATCCCTTTATGTTTGTTCATTAAGTCATTAAATGAACATAAACGAACAAACTTAAATGAACATAGAAAAATAAACTTAAAATTTATGAATATATATTATACTCCCTCCGTCTCATAATTATTGTTCAGTGTTGATTTTTGAGGTCTTTATTTTACAATTTTGACCTTAACTATTATTTTTATTATATAAAACTTAATGTAAAATATATGAATGGTTTGAGTTTTAAATTTATTTTTATTGATATAATTTTCATCAGATATTATATAACACAAACAAAAATATTTAAGATCAAAATTGAAAAATAAAAAGTTAAAAAGTCAATAGTGGACAATAATTAGACGGGGGAGTCTTATGTTATATAATTGTTGACTGTGTTAAAAGTATATAATAAAAAATACAATAGACGAATATAAACAAATAAATAAACACAAACAAACACATTGTCAACTGATAAGACCTATAGGCTCGGCCCGTTGTTTAGGTCAGTATAGTTTAGGGTTAGGTTTGTTTTGTTCTTATTTATAATCGATGTATTCTCATTTATTAGAGAATCCGCATAATATATTTTAAATATTTCTATTGATTTCTACATGGTATCAGAGCCCTATGTACAAGTCACTGAGTATTGTCATTCTCCGGTCATCATAATTGTCGGTGGACCAGAGGGATCTCATTTTCTTTTCCGTTGGTTTGTTTATGTTCATAATTATCTGCACAGCCGTGTAAAAAAATACGATCTGTGATTTGTTGACCGTTAGATTTTTCTGAAAATCAGATTGTAGTTAGTAGACACACCGTTCTACACTTTGACTGTTCAACTTTTTAATTGGAATCTTGAGCATGTCACATGAACCTGCCGAATCTGTTGTCAGTAAACGAATAAGTATAATTGATGTGCGGTTGTTGTAGACTTCACAAGATGTTTTACAATTCTCCATGCAGTGTACCTAATCGTTATAGTGTAGTATAGGCAAGATGCGGAGGTTGTTATCGTTCTCTAGAGGAATAGGTTGGGAAGGCTCGGACGAAATATAACAAAGGTCTAAGGGTTGAGAGGAGATTATTTTTGTATTTTACATTTTTATAGAAAGCAAGTAAAATTCAGGTTTTGAGAGGTTGGTTTTTGGTTTTAGCTAATTAAACTAATTATATATCTAAACTACTTTGGTGGAAACTTATACGGTAAACGAATGTATTTACTTAATCATGCACTAATCCTTAGTTTGCTTCTCCTAATCCTATTGCTTTATCACTCTTGCGATGATCTGTGTAAGTATTTCCTTAGTCATGAGCAAATTACACGAAACCGTCGTCTATGTAATATTCCGTTAAGACAACGCACAAGTAAGGTAGTATGAAGACTATTACAAGGCCCCTAAGAGTACATTACATGCATTAAAACACTTAAAAGGGATCAACCATATTAGGGGTAAGGTAGTATGAAAACTATTACCGATGGTATCCTTTTTACACACTCGTGTTTCCCTAGACGTCTATGCCAATTTAATATTTATCGCTAGTTTTCTAGAGCCTAACGCGCACATCCATCACAAGAGGCAATATTAAAGGATCTACAAACTAAGTTTTATGCAATCACAAGTAAATACTAATGGATTTAGCCTAGCATATTATAAGGAAGTGAAGAACAAGAATCAATCAAACAACACATAGACAAATTAAATGATAAAATATAGAAGACTTCACTTGATTAAAACATGTGTTTAAGGCTAATACAAGAGGGTTTTGACACCCTAAAATGACCCAAACAGCTGCTACAATATACTTTTAATAATAGGGTTCGGTTCCCCAAAGTTACACACTTAAAACTCTAAAAACGAGTTTGTATATATAGGAAAACGGGCGCAATGGCATCGCGTTATAATCCTGACGCCGTCTCCCCGCTCTTCTAGGGCTTTTTAAGTCGGTTAGATCCTGATGTCATCGTAAAAATCCTGACGCCGTCTTTTGTAAGCTCTGAAGCCGTCACAAATAAATGTGACGCCGTCTCCACGCACTGTATGAATTTTCTTCAAGAGATTTGGTATATAGTTGTAATCTTGTCCGTTTCTTCAAATGAGCCCAAGTCACGTGTATTTCCATTAAAAGCCATCCAAGTGCTAAAAACACAAAAAGGAACGATTAAGTACATAATTTTGGCATATTTGCACGATTTAGAGTGTTGAATGACCTTGAAAAGTGTATAAAATGACACTTCATCAAATACCCCTACACTTGGGATTTGTTTGTCCTCAAGCAAATGGGCTTTTCTACCTAGACAATAGCAATATCAGGGGCATTTAACCTACTTTTCAAAGATATTTTATGACACAACCTTCTAGACCTCGTAATTAAAAGCACGAAAGTTATATACTAGCACCTCACATAAGTGTTTGGATTCTCTCTTTCTCTCAGGTGTATAATGAATTATAACAGTATAGGAAATGGGAAACTAACACTCATTACCTATCGTAGCATATAAATTAGCATAGGCTTGATAAAGGATCAAACATCCACCGCTATGCGCAAGTACTAGAAATTACTATCAAAGAGGTCTTTTAAAGGGTTATGATGTTTAGGTGTAGGTTAAACAACAGAAGTAACGGATGGTATACACATGGGTGGTGGCGAGTTAATTAACTACAAGAATACATGCTGAGGCATTGCTAAGCCAAGACTCGACCACTACAGGACTAAGATATATGAACTAAGATATACAAACTCTACATCAAACTCTTTCTTTTTATTTTCTATTTTTTTACCTTTTTTAATAAACATAATACATAATTCAGGGTTTATAAACACACCCATACACTTGAGTTTTGCTAACTCATTACAATCAACAAATTACAGACCCAAATTGAAAGGATCAACAAAACATGGAGCCTATTGAGCTTTAATAGGGGTAATAGGTGACTTCTTCCCTAATTCTTCATAAGATAAAAACTACCATCATTCCCAATCATCCCAAAACTGTATACATTGATAAATGACTCGACTTAGCAACTATGTACTCCTGCAATAATTAACTGGGTTTATGATAATGTACTAAAAGTGAGTACATACACGGAAGGCTAAGGCGATTTGGGTGTAACAAATGGGTATGGGTGTAAACAATGCTCTTCATTAATAATCCAAAGTCCGCCAAAAAATTACAAAAACTGTGAAAAAGATAGGCTCGGATGGGTTTTGTATCTAGGGGTTATCTTTGCAACTAAAATGAGTGCTGGCAAGGGTGTGTGGGATGTTATATGATAGAGGTGACCTTAACAAAACAATTTCAAGGTTTAAAACATGGGTTTATCCTAGTGCATCTTATCATTAAACAAATATCAATTCTCACTATGCGATCTCAGGATGCATCAAAAAACAAGTTCTAGAATTTAATACACTACCAGTACACTCTCATATAATTTTAACCAATACCAATGCTCCAGAAAAGGCAACAAAATCACATATGCACGAACACATCTATGGACGTGACATATATGATTGATCCTTTCTTAACTAGAGAAAGCTAAAGGTAAAATTATCTGTTAGCCGTGTTTTTATGTAAAGTGATGGTCATTATATTTCCCGAGCCTTGTATAGGAAAACATAGTTTACGAGAATTCATTTAAGCTAATTGGGCCTAAGTGTCGGGCTAAAGCCCTTTAGTAAGCTAGTCACAGCCCATTAAGGCCCAACATAAACCCTAGGAGGCCATGCCTCATTTTAATTATAAATACCCCTCCCTAGCTTGTTAGGGAGGGTGTTGCTTCTCATTTTCTCATAGTGCAAGTAACCATTTTTTCTCTCTTTTATTTTCTCTCTCTAGTTCTTTCTCTCTTTAAGTTTTTTTTTTCTTATTTTTATGTCTTGTGGTGATGAAATGATATCCTAACATGTGGTATCAAGAGCCAAGGTTTGGTTTAGTGATTTGTTTTAGTCTTTGTTTTTGTTTTGTTTCGTTTGTTTTTAAACCGTAGCGTCATCTTTGTTCTTCTCTTGGATTTGAAACTTTTGGTGTACACTAAAGGATCATTTACCTTGGTAAATCTGATCTAGTATCTTTAGGATATAGGTGTACAAGCTTAGAATTAAGAAAAACATCATTTTATTTCAAATTTGTGTTCGAAAAGTCTTAAAAAGTACAATTCTTGATTTCAAAATTTTTGGCTTAAAAACCATAAGGTTTACATTTTTAAGGTACCTATAGGTTTGGTGATACTAGTTGTACAAAATTTTTTGGGAAAAAACGATCAAAAGTGAGTCTTTTTGTGTTTTGAAAATTTTGAGTTTTGCCTAGTGGAAGGCGAATTAGCATGTGCAAGTGAAGGCGAGTTAACAAGGTTCTTTGCAAGGCCATTTAACAATGAAGGTGAATTAGCAGTGCAAGGCGATTTAGCTGTGCAAGGCGATTTAGTAGTGCAAGGCGATTTAGCAGTGCAAGGCGATTTAGCAGTGCAAGGAGATTTAGCAGTGCAAGGCGATTTAACAACCTTCCTTTGCAAGGCGATTTAGCATCTTCCTAAGCCAAGGCGATTTAACAATTTTCTTCACAAGGTGATTTAACAATTTTCTTCACAAGGTGATTTAACAAGGCGATTTAACAATTTTCTTCACAAGGTGATTTAACAAGGCGATTTAACAATTTTCTTTAGAAGGCGATTTAACAACTTTCACAAAGAAAATTAATTCACTTGAACACTCAAATTTACTTAAGTAACTTATACGTTTTTTCCCGGTTTTAAATCAATTAATTATTGTTTCACGGTTTCTTCTTGATTTTGTTAAAATCACCATGAAAGTTTCAAATTCTTTTCTCGGTTTTTTAATCTAAGACTTGTAAAATCCCTCCACAACAACAATTACTTTACCCACTTAAGATCCTTGCATATCATTTCACATCACTTTTGCAATGTCGACTCAACAAGATAACAATGCTATTAGCGCACAACGACTTGCAAACACCCAGGCACCATTTCACCCAGATCACTCATCACTCATTACCTACATATAACATCCACAACCCAACAACAACTTTGTCCCACAACCTTCATTCAACACGAACTACCTACAACATCTAATGCAAAATCCCAAAGATATCTCAAATCTCACAACTGCATTAGACATGGAACTTGAACTCATGGCTAAGGCATTTCAGCTAAACAACACCACACCAACAAACAACAACCAAAGAAGTTCATTAAATCCTTATTACAGTCAGATTGCACAATCGGGTATGAATATAGATCAAGACAGACAGATGTTAATGGTTGATGATAATGTTGGGAACTAGTTTAGACAGAATGCAGTGCAGAATGTAGGAAATTTGGTTGGGCAGAATGTAGTTCAGAATCAGGGTATTCAGAATGTTGGGAATCAAAATGGGCTTAGTGTTGTTCCAGGGATTGCAAATCAGCATGGGAATGGAAATGTTGTAGCAGCACGAGCTAAGGGTAATAGTAATGGGATTAAAGGAAATCCGATAAGGTGTTACAACTGTCAAGGAGAGGGGCATTATACCATTAACTGCATAGTAAAGCTAGGGAAACAGGATGCTGCTTATCTTCAGAAACAAATACAGATTGCTCAAAAGGAAGAAGCATGGATCCAACTCACTTCTGAGGAATTTGATTTCATGGCTGCTGCAAGTACCTATGATGAGATTGAGGAAGTAAATGTGAACTGCACTTTAAAGGATAATTTGCAGCAAGCATCGCCATCGGGTACTCAGACTGACAGCGCTCCTGTTTATGATTCAGATGGATCAGTTGAGGTACACCATTCTGAAAATTGTTATGATAATGATATAATTAATATGTTTACTCAAGAGGAACAGTATATTGAACTACTCGAGCCCATTCCAGAACCACACCAAGTATAACAGAATGATAGTAATGTCATTTCTGAGGTTTCTAGTGTGGAACAAGGTGGGGGAACAGTAAATCAACATCCTGCAACTGTTGAGGAAATTCATGCTTATTTTGAATCATTATATAATAATTTGGCAATTGAAGTTGAAAAGGTCAACTCGGTCAATCGCAAAATGAAAGAAACAAATACTGATTTGACCATTGAGCTTGCTAGATATAAAAATCAAGAAAAGTGCTTTGAAATTAGTCAAGAAAAATATGACAAACTTAAAAGATGTTATCAAAAGTTTGTTTATCAAGAGCAATGTCTTACAAAAAAGATAAATGCACTTCAATTAAGTTCCGGTAAACAAATAACGACTTTGAATGAGGAAATTTCAAATTTAAATAAACAGCTTTCAAAGGAAAAGTCAACTGTTTCTTCTCTTCTTGAAGAAAAAAGAAAAAGTTGAAGTCTGATTTCAAAATACGTGAAGACGAGCTTCTTGATAAACAAATTAAACTTGAGAATAAGATAAAAGAATTAGATAATATTTTGTTTAAAAAGGGTCAATCGATTCAAACAATGCACATGCTTTCACCTAAGCCAGACTTCTTTTACCACACCAAACAAAAAATGGCTTTGGGTTATCAAAATCCTTTTTATCTCAAGCAAGCTCAGCAGAAACAACAGAGTTTGTATAATGGCAAAGTTCTATTAGAAAAGCATGATCCTCCTGCTGTGTATGATTCGGAGGAGACACTGCAACTTGCTCAAGAGAGTCGCTTAAAAATAAAACAATTAAACAAAGAAATAAAACCGGTAAATTATACAAAGATTAATCATCTTTCAGGGGTTTTTGTTTCACAAATGGCCAAGTCACGTGAAGAGTTATTGATGACATCAAATAACGTCTATTTTATAACATCATTTATCCTATATAATTAACCCATTTTGTATGATTATTGCAAAGAATTGTTACTTAATCATTTGTATTTGAGAATTGCAGTAATTATGGAGTACTTGGTGAAACTTGACTAAAAGGCACACATTTTGGAGCTTAAACGAAGATATTTTGAAGATTACTGTTTTGACAACCAATACGCCATATCCATCAAGGAAGATACGGTGTATCTATGCCTACACTCACTAAAAGACCACAAAGGAAACAAGATCAATACGCCGTATCCAGAGAAGACCAATACACCGTATTTAAGTGTGCTAAATCATATTCTCGATACCTAAACCACAAAAGTTGAATTTCAGAAGAGAAAAAGAGCAGAAGAGGTCTTGCAACGCATTCCAATCCATAGGAGACAACGTGTAATTTCTTATACTTTTGTAATCATTTAGTTTTTTGGTATCATTCCTTAACTCGGTTAGTTTACCTTGGCTAAGCTATTACTCTTGTATTAATTATGATGTTTGAAAGCTAATACCTTCGGGTATTAGCCATTATTATGAAGATCTGAATGTTTGGTTTTGTTTATATCTCGATTGCTTGATTTAACGTTGTATGCTTGTTTATGTTTATCAGTTTATACTTGTTTATGTGCTTTAATATGCGACCTATCATTCAATTGGATCTAGTGATACGGACCAAGTAATCTAGATGCCGGGATAGCTCTCCATATAGTGATTAATACATCTAAACCAATAGGATCACAATTAACGACATGTCTTTGCCTTTAGATTGTGAGCTTAGTTGGACCGGTAGGTGACCCTTAGGATCAATGAGTACGTTCTAATTAATTGGTAAAGATTGGGTTAGTGGACTACTAGTGTATAAATCACCGTTAAGCCTTAAGTGGGTAAAGTCTCTATGAGCTAGGGTTTAACAAGATCACCATTGCTTTAATCCCCAAGATAGATTATAATCAGGTAATAAGGATGCTTTATGCGGATGCTTTAATTGTGACAGAATTAATGTGTCTAGGTGTTAGGATGAAGTTACGCCTAAGTCTAAGAATGATATACCTCTTCGAGATAAGCAGTCATTGCACTGAATAAACAAACCAACCTTCTAATCGGATTAATGATTTCTAATATAGTTTTCTATCATAAGGCTCGATCGCTCTTTTATCTTTTGTTAATTTGCTTGCGTGGTTTAAAATGTTTTGAAATGATTGTAGTCACCAAACAAACCCGTGCCAGTCTCTCAGGCTGAAACCCCCCTTTTACCTGTTAGAATTAGGATTAGAACTAACATAGGATTAGAATTAGGATTTATTCTTCATAGTTTTTTGTAGCTTATTGTGGCTTAAACTTGGCTTATTTTGAAAGCTTATTCTGTTGTAAACGAAGCTTATTTTCGAGCCTATTAGCTACTAGTTTTTGTGGTTTTTTTAAGTGGCAAACTGCTTATCTTCAAGAGCTTATTTTTCAGCTTAATTTAATAGCTTATTCAAACTTATTTTGGTTGGCTTATTCTTTATTGTGGTCCACGTTTGAAACATCCAAGGAAACATATATCCATATTTCTAGCATCAAGGACGATTTGGGGATTGGCATAAAGACAATACAAGGACGCTAGTACGTTTTTTTGCTTTTTGTGAAGGCACGGGATTAGAAATGCAAGCTTCAACCGGATACTCACCTCTTCATCAACCGAACTCGCAGTCTCTTCATCAACTGAACTCGCAGCTTCTTGATTCACCGAACTTGCAGTTTTCAAAGGTCACCGAACTCGCAGTTATAGAAGGCACCAAACTCGCAGTTCCTTCATTCAACGGACTTGAATTTTTCTTCTTCAACCGAACTCGCAATTTCTAGCTTGACCGAATTTATAGCTTGTTACTCAACCGGATACGCAGCTTGTTATTGTGACCGAATTCGCAACTCATTTGAATCGAACCCTACACGTTTTAAGTTAATTTAGGTTTTTCGGTTTTGAGTGTCGGTTAACTACGAGACTTATAACCTATACCATTGTGACCGTGATTCATTTTCGATCAACGTGACATATTCACATTGAACGGACGATAACCGTAGCTTTCCGCAAGAAAGAAACAACAATCGTTCTATTTTCTAACTTTTTAAGCGAACAAGAAAGACAAAATGGAGGGAATTTGCTTTTATTAATTAACTAAAATTCGAAATTAACACTTTTGGTCCTTGGTTTTCAAGACAAATTCACAATTCATTCTTTCTTTGTTTGTTAACCCTCAAAGTTGAAAGTTAGTTACATCGTTAGTCCTTACATCTTATAATTCATCCATTAGTCCTCCAAAGTGAATCAAAATTGCACTGTTAGTCCTCATAAGCTCATTAATTGTAAACAAAACTTCAAGTTCTTCAATTTCAACAACGATTTCAACAATAATTAATCATTGTTTCACGGTTTCTTCTTGATTTTATAAAATCCCGCGAAAGATTCAATTCTTTTCTCGGTTTAAATCACAGATTTGTAAAATCCCGTGAACGTTAATTGATTTCAATCCACAACAACAATCACTTTACCTACTTAAGATCCTTGCATATCATTTCACATCACTTTTGCAATGTCGACTCAACAAGACATTTATGCAGCCGGTTCCAAAAACAGCCCTCCTATGCTTAACAAAGAGAACTATGTTCAATGGTCATCACGTCTTCTCTGGTATGCTAAGAATAGACCAAATGGAAAGTTAATCTACAATTCCATTATGAATGGTCCATATGTTAGACGAATGATTCCTGAACTAGGTGATGCAGACCGTGAAGTTCCTGTTAATGAAACCTTTCATGAGCAGACAAACGATGAACTCACTAAGAAGGAGCTTAAACAGGTAGAAGCCGATGATCAAGCCATTCAGACTATTCTTCTCGGTCTTCCTGAAGACATCTATGCTGCTGTTGATAGTTGTGAAACTGCTCAGGAAATCTAGTTACGTGTCCAACAAATGATAAAAGGTTTTGATATTAGAATTTAAGAGAAAAAGGCTAAGTTGTTTAATGAATGGGAAAGGTTTACTTCCACTGATGGGGAATCGATTGAGTCTTACTATCATCGTTTCTCAAAGTTGATGAATGATTTCAAGATAAACAAACACTTTCCAGAAAAGATTAGTAATCTCAAGTTCCTAAACAACTTACAACCAGAATGGAGTCGACATGTTACTATTGTTCATCAAACATAGGACTTGCATATAGAATATTACACTCAGTTGTATGATTTCTTAAAGTACAATCAAAAGGAGGTAGTTGATCTAAGAGCTGAGCGACTTGCAAAAACACATGATCCTTTAGCACTCATGGCAAATTCCAACAATCCTTTCAATTATCTAATGTTTCACCAAGATCAACCATCACCAAGTACCTACATACAACAACCACAACCCAACAACAACAACTATAACCCACAACCATCATTCAACCAAAACTACATGCAACAACCAATGCCAAATCCCAAAGACATTACAAATCCCACAACCGTAATGAACATGGAACTTGTTCTAATGGCTAAGGCATTCAAACTAAACTACTCAACACCAACCAACAACAACCATAGAATTTCATCAAACCCTCATAATAGGCAGATTGCTCAACCGAGTATGAATATAGGTCAAGACAGACAGATGCAGATGGTTGGATTCAATGGTGGGAATCAGTTTAGAAAGTATGTTGGGAAGAATGTTGGGAAACAGAATGGGTATAATGCTGTATAGAATGGGTATAATCCCAACACGGGTGTTCAGATGTTGGAAATCAGAATGGGCTAATTGTTGTTCTAGGGATTGCTAATCAGAATCTGAATGGGAATGGTAATGTTTTAGCAGCACGGGCTGAGGGTAATGCGATTGGAAATAATGGTAATCAGACAAGGTGTTACAACTGCAGAGATTGGGTCATCTTGCTAGGAACTACACAGTCAGACCAAGGAGGTGGGATGTTGCTTATCTTTAGACTCAGCTGCTCATTGCTCAAAAGGAAGAAGCAGGAATTCAACTCCAAGCTGAAGAATTTGATTTGATGAATGCTGTAGTGGATCTTGATGAGATTGAGGAATTCAATGCAAACTACATTTTGATGGCTAATTTGCAGCAAGCATCGACATTGGGTACTCAGACTGACAATGCTCCTGTCTATGACTCAGACGGATCAGCTGAGGTACATAATTATGACAATTGCTATGATAATGAGATATTTAATATGTTTACTCAAGAGGAGCAGTATAATGCGCTACTCGAACCCATATCTAAACCACACCAAGTACAACAGAATGATAGTAATGTTATTTATGAGGTTTCTAGTGTGGAACATGATGGGGGAACAGTAGATCAACATCCTGCGACCGTTAAGGAAACACGTACTTATTTTGAATCATTATATAACAATTTGGCAATTGAATTTGAAAAGGTCAACTCGGTCAATCGCAAAATGAAAGAAACAAATGCTGATTTGACCACTAAGCTTGCTAGATATAAAAATCAAGAAAAGTGTTTTGAAATTAGTCAAGAAAAATATGACAAACTTGAAAGATGTTATCAAAAGTCTATTTATCAAGAATAATGTCTTACTAAAAAGATAAATGCACTTCACTTAAGTTTCGGTAAACAAATAACGACTTTGAATAAAGAAATTTCAAATTTAAATAAACAGCTTTCAAAGGAAAAATCAATTGTTTCTTCTCTTTTTGAAGAAAAGAAAAGGTTGAAGTCTGATTTCAAAATACACGAAGACGAGCTTCTTGATAAACAAATTCAAATTGAGAAAAAGATAAAGGAATTAGATAATATTTTGGTTAAAACGGGTCAATCGATTCAAACGATGCACATGCTTTCACCTAAGCCAGACTCGTTTTACCACACCAAACAGAAAATGGCTTTGGGTTATCAAAATCCTTTTTATCTCAAGCAAGCACAGCAGAAACAACAGAGTTTGTATAATGGCAAAGTTCTATTAGAAAAGCATGATCCTCCTGTTGTGTATGATTCGGAGGAGACACTGCAACTTGCTCAAGAGAGTCGCTTAAAAATGAACAATTGAACAAAGAAATAAAACCGGCAAATAATACAAAGATTAATCATCTTTCGGGGGTTTTTGTTTCTCAAACGGCTAAGTCACGTGAAGAGTTACATTTTTCAAATACTTCCAAAATGGCCATTGTTTCTAAACCGATTTCAATACCAAATGAAGAGTTTATGGATGATACTACACCAAGTGTTGCACGAAAATTTCTAAATGAGGTAAAAAGCACCATTGTAACTCTTCAACGTGTTGTCAAACAAAAAATGACTTTGGATATACACAATTGGTCATCTTCTGTTCACCAAGAGTTTCACAAAGTTGTAAAGGATGAAATTTTCCCTATCGTTAACCAAGTTGATGCTAGATTGCAAAATTTCAAAATACAATTTTTGAAAGAACCAGCCAAATTTGTTTAAGACTTCAAATCTCTTGCAAAAGAAGCTGATGAATCTCTTGCCAAACACAAGGCTTTGGAATTGGAAATCGAGCGTCTCTTGAGAGCAGTTGTCAGTCAAGATATTATGTCTATTGTGCAAAGTAATTCTATTCTAGATACATCAAATCTCCAAACTAAGCTTGATCGTATCAAAGAACGATTTGAAAATTGTATCATTAAAAAGGAGAATGAATTTGCTAAACTTTGGAATGATTGGTACAAAAAGTGTGAAGAATGCAAATATGACAAAATTTCGTACGATAAAGCTTCTAATGACATGCAACAAAAGATCGAATGGTTTCAAGCTCAGTTGGGAGATCAAAACGGTAAAAGTAAGGATACTCCATTTGTATCAAATACCCTTGATCCTTTGTCTCAGAAACTAGAAAATGAGAATGTAGAATTAGAGTTTCAGGTTCGAAATTATGAAAAAGAAAATGCTTATCTTAAGACCACATACAAAAACCTGTTTGACTCTATCTCAACAACACGGGCTTAAACCAAAACAATAATTGACTCGTTGCAAGATAAATTACATGACACGATCTATGAAAATGCTAAGTTAAGAGCTCAATTATTTGATAAGGTTTCTGAACAAAAGGACACAACCAAAGGTACGAGTGTGAATACTCAGTTTTGTAAGAAATCAATTTTGGGAAAACCACCTTCTTCTTCTGGATCAAAACTCTATGCTGTAACTCCTTTTCTAAAATCTAAGGGTCTTCCCAAGATCGATGAGATGCATGCTTTGTCAAAACCAGTCACTTCAAACCCGGTACCCACTCTACAAGAATCAAAAGTTATGAAAAATGATAATGTGATTGCCCATAATGTTTAGGATTAATCCTTTTAGGCCTTCTACTGAAGAAAAGTATGTTCCTAACAAAGTTAGAGCAAGGGTTATGACAAATCCGATCACTGTTTCACAACCTCGTGTCATCACTAAGAAAGATGTTAATTCTGACTCAAATGGTTTATCTTCTACAGGAGTAGACAACACTGCTAAGACCAGAAGGCCACAGCCTAGGAGCAATACAAAGAATGATAGGGTCCCCCTCTGCGTCTAAGAGTAGTTGCAACAAGAATAAAGTAAGTTAGAATAAGAAGAACACCATAGGAATTTACTGCTTTCTAAGAATAAGAAACATATGTCATCTGAATGTAAACACGTTAAGCCTGATATTCGGTATGATAAATCTGAAGTTATTTGTGCTATGTGTAAGCAATGTTTATTCACTGCTAATCATGATGTATGTATGCTTAATTATGTGAAGGGACATGATTCACGTGCAAGAAACCAAAAGGCAAATGTTTTCAAACACTTGAAAATCAAAAAAGCAATAGCCAAAGGTTAATAAAAGCCTACAGAAAGTAGGGTCTCAAAGAAAGAAACTTGCTTCAACCTAATGCCTATTAAACCTAGATTTTTGCCTTAGGTGGTCACCAACAGGAAGAATATTTAACATTAAAGAAAAATAATCGTATCCAGTGACTCTAAGATGCAATCTTACTGCTCTAAAGGTGATACGCTTGAACATCTAACCCTTCGGAACCTAAAATCAAACGGTTTCCAAATTCTACTTTCTTTCTTGGCAGGTTATCCAAATTTGTTTATGGTGCGTCGACTCGGGTTGCTCCAAGCATATGACCGGGAACCTAAAGCTTCTCATCAATTTCGTCTGGAAGTTTTTGGGAACTGTTCGCTTTGGAAATGATCATGTTGCTGCAATTCTGGGTTTCAGTGATCTTCAATGGGGAAATATTTTGATCACCAGGGTATATTTCGTTGAGGGCTTGGGGCACAACCTGTTCTCGGTTGGGCAGTTTTGTGATTTAGATTTAGAGGTCGCTTTCAGAAGAAATGCATGTTTTGTCAGAAACTTAGAAGGAGTTGATTTGTTAAAAGGAAATCGCACAACAAACCTTTACACCATCTATCTCCATGAAATGTCCTCTGCTTCTCTAATTTGCCTCATGGCTCGTGCTACTTCTACCAAGTCATGGTTATGGCATCAACATTTATCCCACCTCAATTTTGACACCATAAATGACCTTGCCAAAAACGATCTTGTCACCGGTCTTCCAAAATTCAAATATCATAAAGAACATCTTTGTCCCTCATGTGAGCAAGGAAAAGCAAAAGGGCATCTCACCCATACAAACCAGTTACTAATTCTAAGCGGAGGTTACACCTTCTTCATATGGATTTGTGTGGTCCAATGAGAATCGCAAGCATAAATGGAAAGCAGTATGTTTTGGTGATTGTGGATGATTACTCTCGTTACACTTGGGTACACTTTCTTAGATCAAAAGATGAAGCACCATAAGTGATTAAAACCTTCCTGAAGAGAATCACTGTCCTTCTTCAATCTCCTGTCATCATCATAAGAACCGATAACGGCACAGAATTCAAAAATCAAATCCTTAAAGAATACTTTGATAGTGTTGGCATCTCTCACCAAGCGTCTTCTGTCAGAATACCTCAACAAAATAGAGTAGTGGAATGAAGAAATCGGACGTTAGTAGAGGATGCTAGAACAATGTTGATTTTCTCTCATACACCGTTATTCTTATGGGCTGAAGCGATTGCTACTGCGTGCTACACTCAAAACCACTTCATCATTCACTGTCGATTTAACAAAACACCATACGAGCTCATTAACGGTATAAAACTGTATATCTCATTTCTACATGTATTCGGGGCTCTCTGTTATCCCTAGAATGATCGTGAAGATATTGGGAAGCTTGGTGCAAAAGGTGATATTAGCTTTTTCATTGGTTATTCTGCTGATTCCTGTGCTTACAAAATTTACAACCGAAGGACAAAGAAAATCATAGAGACAATAAATGTAACATTTGATGAGCTTTCAGCTATGGCTTTTGAACAAAGCAGTTCAAAACCCAGGCTTCAAGGCATGACTTCTGGACAAATCAGTTCAGGACTCGATCTTACTTATGCTTCGTCAACAATAACAACTCAACAACCAACTGAAGGTGAATTGGATTTACTGTTCGAAGCTATGTATGATGATTATATTGGTGGTCAACTGTCAGCTGCTCCAAGAACTACTCTGGCTGCTCAAATACCTTAAGTTCTTCAGACTCCAACAACATCTACAACAACAGCAAACACCGCACCGACACCAACAAATTCATCCTCTCAAGCTACAAATATTCCAAACACTTCACAGGACGTTGACGAGCTCAAAACACAACAACAACATGTACAGCAATAGAATAATCAAGCTCTACTCCAAACCATAACAGTTGCTAACAATGTTCCAAATGCTATGTTCGATGGGAATATGTTTGTTAACCCGTTTGCTACTTCATCCACAAGGGCTGCTGAATCATCATCTTCACAATATATGGATCCATCGAACATGCATACGTTTTATCAACCTTACCCGCACGAATATTAATGAACTAAGGATCACCCTCTGGAACAAGTGATAGGAGAACCCTCACGACCAGTTTTGACAAGGAATCAACTCCAATCTGATGGTGACCTGTGCGTGTATGCATTAACGTTGAGCACTATAGAACCAAAGAATGTCAAAGAGGCTATGATCGACCCTGCATGGATTGAATCAATGCAAGAAGAGCTTCTTCAGTTCAAAAGGCTTGATGTATGGGTGTTAGTTCCTGCTCTAGATAACATAAAACCCCTAACTTTGAAATGGTTATTCAAAAACAAGCATGATGAAGAGAACACGGTCATCCAAAACAAGACTCGTCTGGTTATGAGAGGGTATCGCCAAGGGGAAGGAATAGATTTCAAAGAATCCTTCGCTCCGGTTGCTAGAATGGAAGCTATCAGGATATTTTTGGCATATGCTGCACACAAATCATTCATTGTGTTTCAAATGGACGTGAAAGCTGCTTTCTTGCATGGTACGTTAAAAGAAGATGTGTACGTGTGTCAACCTTAAGGTTTCATCGATGATGATCATCCAAGCCATGTCTAAAAGTTAAAGAAGGCACTACATAGGTTAAAGCAAGCACCAAAGGCATGGTATGACAAATTATCAATGCTTCTCCTACAGAATCACTTCTTCAAAGGAACAATTGATGCTTCGACGACGACACCTTAGTGGTACAGGTCTATGTTGATGATATTATCTTTGGTTTTACAAACCCTAGGTATACCCACCTATTTTCTGACCTCATGAAAAGCCTCTTCGTAATGTTGATGATGGGGGGAATGACGTTTTTCCTTGGTTTACAAGTTAACCAATCTCCTTGTGGCATCTTCATAAACCAGTCTAACTACGCGCTAGAAATCCTTAAAAAATATGGAATGGAAACTTGTGATCCTGTTGGTACTCCAATAGAGATCAAAGATAAGCTTGACCTAGATCAAAATGGGACTCTAGTCGATGCAACGAAATATCATAGCATGATTGGTGCCCTAATGTATCTTACGTCAAGCAGACCGGACATTGTGCATGCTACTTGTTTATGTGCTCGGTACTATGCTAAGCCAATCGAGAAGCACCTTAAAGAGGTTAAAAGGATCTTTCATTATCTCTGGGGAACCATAAATATGGGTCTCTAGTATACGAAGGATTCTGGTTTTGAACTAATCGGATTTTCAGATGCTGATTATGCGGGATGTAAAGACACCTTCAAGAGTACTTCCGATAGAGCTCAATTCTTAGGTGAAAAGCTGGTTAGCTGGTCCTCAAAGAAACAAGACTATACGGCACTGTCAACCACAAAAACAGAATATGTGTCTCTATCCGCTTGTTGTGCCCAATTCATTTGGACGCGAACACAGTTAACGAATTATGGCTTTTACTTCAACAAGATTCTAATCTATTGTGATTTAAAATCAGCCATAGCCATATCTTGCAACCCGGTCCAACACTCGAGAATAAAACACATCGCTGTCCGCTACCATTTCATAAAAGAACACGTGGAAAAGGGTACGATTAAATTGTATTTTGTCAAGACGGGTTACCAATCGGCCGACCTCTTCACCAAAGCTCTTCAGTGGATCGATTCAACTATGTGGTTTGTCACCTTGGTATGCGCATCTTGTCTCCAATAGAACTTGAACGTCTTCTAAAATCTCGGTAATTCTTTGTATATATCTTATCAGAAAAACAAAATACAAAAATATAAAACTAAGAAAAAGAGAATATAAAATTATAAAACCTATAAAAGCAAAATACAAAATCAAAAAATTTCAAAAATACCAAAAAAAATCTTCTCCGACATGTCTCTCGACAATCGATAACATTTACGTACCTAGAAATGTTGATAAATATTGACACGGGTATATAAATGAAGTTCGAGCGAGAGTTTCAAATGCTTTCAAAACATGTCCTTTCACTTTTTTCTCTACGACTTCTAAGTAAATGTCAGCTTAGGACTCAGTCTTCAAAGAAAGGAAAATGTTCATTTATGTACATTTATCCTAAACAACGGGAAGTTCACATCTTCTCGGTCTTGAACAATGTCATGCAAACATTCCAAGTTTATGAATGCTCAAGAGAAGCACCAAGAAAATGATAATTAATAAGATACATATAAAATCATTTTCCTGTTAAGCACAATTTTTCAAGATATTTTCAAAAAGAAAATTTCAAATTCTTTCAAAATTGTGTGCTCAACAAACTCTCACTCCAAGTTTTCACCCTAATCTTTTATCGAGGGGGGGTATAATAATATGACTCATTCTGCATGCTCTTATGTTGTCCCAAGACTTAGTTAGACTCATGTGAATTACCGGATATTAACTTGCTTTTTAATTCACTAATTGTCAAAAATTGTCATCGCATATGCAATTTTTCAGGGGGAAATAGTGATTAAAGTGTGATCAATATGGATTAATAATGGATACGATCTTTAATTTATAAGTGTGTTCCCAAACCTCGCATGTGCAAAACTCTTTCATAATATGGTGCATATGTATAGGGGGAGTTTCTTGGTAACTCTGAAAACTCTCAATGTGTCATAAATGATTTCTCAGACACGTTGATTGATTTTTTCAAATGGTTTTATGGATCTTCATGGCAATACCCAAAGACCGACCAACTGTTATCTCTAAAGGAGGTATAAGGAGATTAAGGTTAGGAATATTCGTTCCATGATCCTGTCAGAACCGGAGGGATCTACCCAGGAACACTCCATTAGATAGAGTAGAAGTCCTAGGTATGATTGAAAAAAGGAGTAAAGTGAGATCGAGAAGAATGTTATCCAAGGCATGAGTTATCACTGGAACAAACCCAACAAGGTGATAATGAGGACTCGTTGGCTTAACATTGAAGGGGTTAAAGAATTAAAAAGAATTGAAAGGATAAAGGATGAAAAGAAAGAAGCCCTCTACACAACCTTAGGCAGAAACTAGGTCAATGTATAACTTATCAGCAATCACAAAGATGATTCTGATATTGAAAACAAGTCATCATGGACCCAGTGATGCAATGCACAACCCATCCCAGCTACTCAAGCTTCTCTCAAAAGAAGTTTGTTTCATTTCTTACGGAGATCAACACGTTTCTATCGGCTTTCTCATTCCGAGATCGTTGATATTGAAAAGGTGGCAGTCCGCTCCAGCCTTCGATTACCAAATAACAAATGTGCACTTATAGAGTCTAGAGCCAACGAGATCTATTAAAAACCTCACTAGGACACAAGTTCCAATATACAAAATGTCGTACATCATTATACAACATTTGGTATCAAAGAGTCCTACGCATTATCCTTGTGATAAATTGCCAGAACATCAGAGTGATACTCTTTAGTATTCACAGTGACGATGGAAATCCTTCTTGAGCCAACATCAAACAAG
>BQNB010128113.1:0-19334 GCA_026074375.1 Tanacetum coccineum | reverse complement strand
TCCATCATGCGAAAGATTTCTTGGTATGCTTGGCATGCATCTTTGCTTGTACTCGTCAAATCTTTGTATTCATCTTCTTTAACAACAACATACTCTTCGTCTTGTCCGAATGAATACTTGATCATCTCGAATCTTCTTACAGTGCAAACTGGCAACTCATGAGTTTCATTACCACATAACTCATATCTTTCATAATCTTTATGTTCATTCTCATATTTCTATTCATTACAATCACCGTTGGTAATTTCAAAGTCGTCCCAACTTTTCCAATCTTCATTATTTGATTCAACATCTTCATTGATTAATCCTTCCATGATAGCCTTATTTCTTAAAGCCTCTTCTTTCAGCTCGCTATCCTTCAAAGCATCGTACCATTCTAAATCTTGGTAACAGAGCGTGTTTCCTACTATGTAAGCTCTTGGTAAGTTTCCTCCATTACAATATCCATCTTCTGTCCAGCTACAGGTAGGCCACTCTGAACATCCATTTTTATAATTAAATGGCTTACAATGATGTTTAAGTGGACTAGGTTCTTTCCATACTCCATTCTCTGTCCATGCTTTTTCATGTACCCATGGCACATTTTTGTTCCATTCATAAATCCAATCATCTTTGTATTCGTCATAAGTCTTGAATCCCTCAATATCATTAGTAAGGACATCCAGGTCTATCTTGAGTAGGTAATTGAACTCTCTGAATTTTTCGCAAAGCGGTGTTTCATAATCAAACAAATTTGTTTCAATCCTAAAAATTTCACCGATTTCTTGTTCATTATCATGATTAGTTTCCTCAAGATCGGAAGTTTCATCATTTATTGGCTCAATTTCTTCACTTCCCAATTTCTAGTAGTCCCACAATGCTCTTTTAGTGAATATATCCATCATCTTATAGTTCACAAACTTTGAGGCCAACCAATTTTCGAACTCCGAATTAGTAGGGTCCCATTTAATTATCGGGGTGTTAACTTTGCCAGTGCGGGAAGGCGGGTGGTATTTTCTAAAAAAATTATCAGTCAAATCGACCCAACTAGTAATTGATCCTTTAATTCCATCAAACCATCTCTATGCATCTCCAACCAATGATATTAGGAAAACAACAACTCTAAGTTTATCTTGATTTACATTCGGTAAATCAATTGGGTCAATTTTTTTTAGAAAGTATTCGATATGTTCGACCGCGTCTTCCCCATTAGTACCACAAAAGGCATTCTTGTACAAATCATCAAGGAATTTTATTTTCAGCTCATAAGCATTCTTTCCATTAATCGCATTCTTGTGCAAATCATCAAGGAATTTTCCTTTCAGCTCATAAGCATTCTTTCCATTAACTGTGATGCTTTTAATCCCTGAATAGTAATCTGCTTGGTCATTAGTCTCAAATCCTTTCATAGTTGATTTCTTTTCTTTATTTGCCATTCTTCAGTCGACTAGCTCTGATAAGCACGATCTGTTACAAAGGTAAAAATATCAGCAGCAATTTTTCTGAAGAAAGATAAAAAAAATAGGCACGAAAATCAAATAGAAATCTCAGAGTCTGATTCTGTATCAGATAGTCAATAAGCCGTATTCAATGGAACTGAATACGCCGTATGAATCTTTTTGAATGAATACGTTGTATTGGATAGAAATTTGGATACGACATATTCAATGAAAGTGGATACGTCGTATCAGTTTATCGACCAGAACAGTGTATTATGAAAAACAATTAAATAAGCAAACAATTAAACACACAAATATACAAGCAATTATATAGAATATACTGAATTATTCACTAATCTAAATTATACTAATCCTTAGGGTTAGATCTAATCTAATGTTAAAAACCAAAATATTAAATAAAAATCAAGATTAAATTTTCACTCCCCGGCAGTGGCGCCAAAAACTTGATTGTGTCGTTGTGTGGTGTTTATTTTATGATTTCAAGTTTTAAATTTATATTTTGCCGACTTAACCAAAAACAACACTTTAACGGGCAATGTACCCGGTCGATGGTAGATTTGTGGTAAGTAGGGTGTCGATCACTAAGAGCGAGAAACACTTTCAATTTACTAATACTTTGGTTTTTCTAATCTAAGTTAGTCTAATCTATGTTAAACCTATGCTAAACCTATATTAATCCTAAATCTAATGGAAAAGGGGGTTTTCAGCCTAAGAAACTGGCACGGGTTTTATGGTGACTAAAATCTACTCAAGACACTAAAACACACGCAAGCAAATTAACAGAAGATAAAAGAGCGGTCTAACCAAATATAATAAAACTGTATTAACCATTATTAATCCAATCAGAACGTTGGTTTGTTTATTTAGTACAATGATTACTTATCTCAAGGTGGCATATCATTCTTAAGATTACGGCGGTACTTCTTCCTTAAACCTAGACACGTAGAATTCTGTCACAATTAAACGCATCCGCATAAAGCATCCTTATTTGCTGATTATAATCTATCTTAGAGATTAAAGCAATGGTAATCTTGTTAAACCCTAGCTTATAGAGACTTTACCCACTTACTTCTTAATGGCAATTAATACACTACCATTCCACTGTCCGAGTCCTTACCAATGGAATAAGAACGTACTCGTTGATACCAAGGTCACCTGCAGGTCTAACTAAGCTCACAATCTAAGGGAAAAGATAGGTCATTATTTGTGATCCTATTGATCTAGATGTATAAATCACTATATGGAGAGCTATCCCGGCATCTAGATTACTTAATCCGTATCACTAGATCCAGTTGAATATAGGTCGCATATAAAAGCACGTAAACAAGTATAAATTGATAAACATAAATAAGCAATCGACGATAAATTAAGAAATTGAGATTAACAAACCAAACATTAAAATCTTCATAATAATGGCTTATACCCGAAGGTATTAGCCTTCAAACGTCATAATCAATACAAGAGTAATAATTTATCCAAGGTAAACTAACCGAGTTAATGAATGATACCAAAAACTGAACGATTACAAGAGTATAGGTGATTACAAGTTATTTCCTATGGAATTAATCATGTTGAAAGACCTCTTCTGCTCTTCTTCTCTTCTGAAAATCGACTTTTGTAGTTTAGGTATCGAAAATATGAATGAGCACACTTACAACTCGTTTTTAAGTTTTCTATTTATAAGGTTTGGAAAAAGGTCGACACGGCGTATCGAAAGTCTTCGATACGACGTATTAGGGATTTCTTGGAGTAGGGACCACGTTTGATATCTTCCAGAATATTTTATTTCCATATGTCTTGAATACGGCGTATTGGTCTTCCTGGATACGACATATTGGATCTTGTTTCCTTCGTGGTCTTTAGTGAAGTGCAGGCACAGATACGCCGTATCTTCCTTGATGGATACGGCGTATTGGTTGTCAGAACAGTAATCTTCAAATATCTTTGTTTAAGCTCCAGAATGCGCACCTTTTAGTTAACTTTCACCAGGTACTCCATAATTACTGCAATTCTCAAATACAAACGATTAAGTAACAATTCTTTGCAATAATTATACAAAATGGGTTATTTACATAGGATAAATGATGCTATAAAAGTGATGTTATTTGATGTCATCAAATATCCCCCCACTTGAATCCTACTTGTCCTCAAGTAGCCTTGTAGCCTTTAGAAGTTTATGAAAATGTATCCCGAAGGATTTTTCTATTTAAGTATTTATTTGATCTATTACAAGTACACAACCAAACACCTTACGAAATAGGAAGATGAAAACACTCAAATGACTCAACTAATCTATGTGGTAACATGTAACTAATTCGCTCAATTAGTCGGTCGTGACGAGTATTCTATCATAGGCTTGGCAAGGATACACATCTCCACCACTAGAGCTAAGGAGTAACAAGTTTATAAAGGTAAAATAGGTTTTTATTATAAGGCTTAGGGTTGATCATTCTACAATCTTTCACCAAAACTACCACACCAACAAGGCAGCTGAAGCACACATACATGGCCGTAACGACGGAATAGACATTGTTTTTCAAATCACATCCTCTTCGAGTTAACCAAGGTTAGGAATAATAATGATATAGGATATGGGATTCTTTAAACTTTCCACCAATCATAATAAACCACAAGGCTGCTGAGACATGCATACATGGACGAACAACAGAATAGACATCTAGTAATGACTCGATCACATCCTCATTCGCGTAAAACCCATGGTTAATGATTAGGAAAGGGAATTAAATTGTTGTTAAACAAAAATTACAAAACAAATAGACTAGGTCCACGATATAAGTTGCTAGACACTTTTTTCCCGACCGTTACCATGATTAAGACACAATTATTTACAAACGTCTTGATCATAGATCAAAAACAACAACCTGAGTTGGCGTTCCCGTAACGGTCTACTTCCCAATCATCCCATACTTTACATACTTGTACAAGACAAGTGACGATATCTACCACTTTATACAAAACTTTACATCGTTGATTTATAAGTTGTATCAACGAATAATCGATCCTTCATATAATTCCTTCGGCCTAAGCTTTTGTGAAACGATTATCTTCAAACTTTTCTCCTCTTTTTTGTTGCGATTTTCTAATTTTTTTGATTTTTTTTAAATATACTATTCTACGAAACTCGGTGTAATTTCACCATCTTCACGATTATAATAGCTCCGGATAATGTCTTTGATAATTCTTCATTCTTCGGACATACCAATAATTGATTTGGTAGTAAAAATACATGAGTTTTGACTACTTTATACATTCTCACTTGCAATATGCAAATTTCTTCCCAACCATACCAAAGATAGAAAATTTTACTAACAGAGACTCGAAAAACAAACTTTACACTTAAGCAAACTACAAATTGATAAATGTACTTAATCTAATAGGTGAGTAGAGCTAAAGGTGTAAGAGGTTATGTAACGAAACAAACAGTTGGTGTAATTCCTAAAGGATTTGGCACTATTTGATTTTCTAGGGGTATCTAACTCTTAAATGAAATAAACATAAATGTTATTATCAGAAAAGAGAAAAAAAAAAAAAAAAAAAAAATTTTTAACTAACTATGTAGTTAGTTAATAAAATAACATATAAAGCTTTTGGGTGTAATCCAAGAATGTTTAATTACCAATCTTAAAAACATCACTAATATAAATCCATAGTACCATATTATTGTGGTCTCGACTAGATTACCAGGCCAAGTTCTAAAGTCTACAACATCACCGGCACGACTCATATTTTGGTGGAATTTGGGTAAACATTTGAAACTGATGAAGGTTAAATCCTCACAAATACTAATAAGAGTTATTGGTGTGAAGGTTAATGTAACAAGTAATTACACAAAAGTAAGGCTTAAAAAAAATAAATTTGACATAAATTTAAGCATTTTAATGTGAAAAATTAAGGACAAGTAATACTATTCTAATTCCCATATCCCGCCGAACTATGAATTATACAACGTCCCGATGTATATATAAAACAATAAAAACATGAATTAAGATTATTAGCATGAGAAACGTCCCCTGTTATTTGCTCGTAGATTCTCCACCGTAGAAGTCTATGATCAAGGATGTGTGATAACAACCGTCTTGAGATTATCAAGACTCCCAACACTTTCATATTTCCAGAATGTAGTACTATCACCTAGCATCTGTCGATTTTCTTCGCAACAGGTCCTATGAAAAATATAAGGAAAAATATGCCAAAACCTATCTCAGGTATCTACGGCTAATTTAATAAGCTAAATAAACTATACAGTAAACCAAACGCCGTTTCCATAAACCTAGAATACCCGGTAATTAATAAATCCGTAAAAAGTATGCTAAATATATGGGTCAGTTGTAAAATACGCAGTAATCAATGTGCAATGAAAACGCCATATTATCCATAACAGACACAATGTTTAAAGTGAATCAACTAAATAAAGACTGATAACGTCCAAAAATCAAAAACGCGTATGGTATGGAACGGATACGCCGTATTGAAGTCAGGTAAGACAGACTGCGATAAAAAAAAATAAACAATGCCGGGTTGTCTCCTCGGGAAGCCCTTTCTTTCCGCCAAGTCCGCTTTAAAGTTAGACTTTCCTTCCTTCATTCGGTCTCTTAGTTACCATCCATCCTTCGTCCATCATGCGAAAGATTTCTTGGTATGCTCGGCATGCATCTTTTCTTGTACTCGTCAAACACAACATACTCTTCGTCTTGTCCGAATGAATAATTTGATCATCTCGAAGCTTCTTTTAGTTTAAACAGGCAACTTATGAGTTTCATTACCACATAACTCATATCTTTCATCATCTTTATTATCATTACGATCACCGTTGTTAATTTCAAAGTCGTCCTAACATTTCCAACCTTCATTATTCGATTCAACATCTTCATTGATTCATCCTTCAAAGCATCGTACCATTCTAAATCTTAGTAACGGAGCGTGTTTCCTACTATGTAAGCTCCTGGTAAGTTTCCTCCATTATAATATCTATCTTCTTTCCAGCTCTAGGTAGGCCACTCTGACCATCTATTTTTATAATTAATGCTTACAATATTTTATACTGGCTAGGTTCTTCCATACTGCCATTCTCTTCCATGGCTTTTTCATGTACCCATAAATATGGCAACGTTTTGTTTCCATTCATAAATCCAATCATCTTTGTATTCGTCATAAGTCTTGAATCCCTCAATATCATTAGTAAGGACATCCGGTCTATCTTGAGTAGGTAATTGAACTCTCTGAATTTTTCGCAACAGCGGTGTTTCATAATCGAACAAGTTTGATTTCAAATCCTAAAAATTCACTCGATTTCTGTTCTTTATCATGATGTAGTTTCTCAAGATCAGAATATCATCAATTATTGGCTCAAATTTCGTCACTTCCCCTCAATTTCTGAGATTCCCACAATGCTCTTTTAAGTGAATATAACCATCATCCTATAGTTCACTAAACTTTGAGGCCAACCATTTTTAAACTCCGGATTAGTAGGTCCATTTAATTATCGGGGTGTACTTTGGCCAGTGAGAATGCGGTGGTATTTTCCAAAAAATTATCAGTCAAATCTACCCAACGTGAGTAAATGTGATTCTTTAATTCCATCAAACCATCTCCATGCATCTCCAACCAATGAGATTGGGAAAACAACAACTCTAAGTTTATCTTGATTTACATTCGGTAAATCAATTGGGTCAATTTTTTTTAGAAAGTATTCGATATGTTCGACCGCGTCTTCCCCATTAGTAACACAAAAGGCATTCTGAACAAAACATCAAGGAATATTATTTTCATCTCATCAAGCATATCTGCCATTAATCGCATTCTTGTGCAAATCATACAAGGATTTTCCTTTTAGCTCAAGAAGCATTCTTTCATTAACTGTGAATGCTTTTTAATCCCGAATAGTAATCGCTTGGGTCATTATCCTCAATCCTTTCATAGTTGATTTCTTTTCTTTATCTGCCATTCTTTAGTCGACTAGCTCTGATAAGCACGATCTGTTACAAAGGTAAAAATATCAGCAGCAGTTTTTCTGAAGAAAGATAAAAAAAATAGGCACGAAAATCAAATAGAAATCTCAAAGTCTGATTCTGTATCAGATAGTCAATAAGCCGATACAATGGAACTGAATAACGTCGTATGAAACTGTTTTGAATGAATACTTGTATTGGATAGAAATTTTGATACGGCATATCAATGGAAGTTGGATACGTCGTACGGTATATCGACCAGAACAGATGTATTAACAAAAACAATTAAATACGCGAAACAAATAAACACACAAAGTATACAATGCAATTATATAGAAAATAACTGAATTATTGCAACTAATCAAAATTATACTATCTTATAGTGGAAATAGTTAGGTACAGATCTAACTAATGATAAAACCAAAATATTAATAAAAATCCACGATAAATTTCACGTCCCCGGCAGTGGCGCCCAAAACTTATTGTGTCCGTTGTGTGTGTTTATTTAAAGATTTCAAGTTTAAATTTATAGTTTTCCGACTTAAACAAAAACAAAACTTAACGGGCTGTGTAACCCGGTCGATGTAAGATTTGTGGTAAGTAGGTGTACCGATCACAATAAGATCGAGAAACACTTTCAATTTACTAAAACAATGGTTTTTCTAATCGCAGTTTAGTCTAATCTATGTTAAACCTAAGCTAAACCTATATAATCCTAAATCAAATGGAAAAGGGGGTTTTCACCAAATAAAACTGGGCACGGGTTTTATGGAGACTAAAATATACCTTAAGACACTAAAAACACAGCAGCAAATAAACAGAAGATAAAAAGCGGTCTGCGCCAAATTAATAAAACATGTATTAACCATAATTAATCAAACAAACGTTGTTTTGTTTATTAGTACAATGATTACTTATCTCAAGGTGGCAAATCATTCTAAATTACGTGGCACTTCTTCTTAAAAAACCTAGACATGTAGAATTTCTGTACACAATAAACAGCATACCCATAATTCAACTTATATTGCTGTTTATAATCTATCTTAGGGATTGAAGCAATGGTGATCTTGTAAAACCCTAGCTCATAGAGACTTTACCCACTTACTGCTTAATGACAATTTATACACTAGTAGTCCACTGTTCGAGTCCTTACCAATGGAATAAGAACGTACTCGTTGATACCAAGGTCACCTGCAGGTCCAACTAAGCTCACAATCTAAGGGCAAAGTTCCATAATTGGTATCAAGAGCCACGCTAAACAAGAATTTTAAAATAAATTGTATTTTAAAACTTGAATCAATCTATGGAATTGGTATGTGCTTAATTACACATACCATTTTCCATTCTAAACGATCTTTAACGACTAAAAACGTACCAAAAATACATTGTATTTGTATGTTTTGCATTCGTATTGTGCAGGAACGGATAAACCAAAAAGAAAGCCAAAAGCCAAACAAAACCAAGCACGGAATGGAAAGGACAAAGTCAAAGGTCATCCAAGTGAAGAAAATATAACTTGAGGGACTAAAAATTACCAAACCTCAAGTTGTATTACAAGAATTAAAAGACAAGGGTCAAATTTGCAAATCGGGCAAAGATTGCATTCAAGTTATGTAACTTTAGGGGACCAAGCTGCCAACTTACCCAAAAAGCAACCTTTCCCGCCCAACAAACCCAGGTACAACTTGGATGTCCTCCCATACTTCTTCCCTGCAAAACCACTCGACACCCTAGCCAAAATCATTTCATCCACCCTACTATTTCCCCCCAGCTGTATAAAGGCCATGTTGGCAATCCCGCACCTTTCCCAAGTATCTTCAATGGCTGAGATTGACTCCAAAGAAGCACAAATGAAATTAAAGGCTGGGATTTGCTTTAGAATCCCCTCACACAACAAGCACACTTCGTTTTTGCTCTCCAAAAGAAGCACAAGCTGCAAGTCCAAGAGAGGAAGACTTCGGCTATAAATAGAACTTTTGTAAGCCTTTGAGGCAACTAGTTAGTTTTTAATTTTAATATAACTTAGCTTATTTTCAGTTCTTGTAAAAACTCATTTACAGCTTTTACTTTCAGCTTTGTAACACTTTCAAGTTTTAATGCAACTTTGAAGTTTTAGATCAATTTACAATTCCAAGTGTTAAGTTTCTTCATTGTGCTGTTTTGTTTTCACAAAAAACTCTCCCTACAGCTTGTTTACAAGCTGCTTTAATTAAGTAAATATAAAAAGTTAAGTAGTTAAAGAGAAAATCACTCTCAAATATACCACAGCTTATTCTATGGATGATAAGCCAGTTCTGGATGGGCTTATGGACTCTCACTAGCTTGTTTTATACAAGTTAGAGCTTGTAGACTCTTTGTTTTACCCTGTTTTGAGCAAGGGTTTTGTAAGTCTCTCTTTTTCTTACATATCTTATTTACTGCAGAAGTGCTTATTGTGCTTATTTATTACTTATATTTGCTTATGAATGCTTTATCATAATGTTTAGTGCTTATCTTGATTAGTTGTTAGTTTAAAAGTAGTTTGTATCACTTTCTCTGTTAGTACTGTTAGTTCATTTGATAAAACTGTTAGCCTTAAGTTAGTACTGCTAGTTCACTTTTGGAACAGTACTAACTTAAAGCTACCAGTACTAACTTCAAGTTAGTACTGTTAGTTAAAACTGTTAGTACTGGTGGTTCATTTTAGCTTATCAGCTTATTATTTCTGCTTATTTAAGATTTCCTTAGCTTTTTAGAGTAGATTAAACCATTTTCCTTTATTGTCTTTAGGGGTAAGCTTATTTAAGCTTATTTTCCTTTTCAAAGTATTTTCAATAGTGTATCAGTTTATAGCTTTTTAGCTTATTTGCTATTTTCTTGCTTCATTGAACTAACAGTACTAACCTTAAGCTACCAGTACTAACTTAAAGCTACCAGTACTAACTCCAAGTTAGTACTGTTAGTTAATACTGGTAGTACTGTTGTTAGTACTGCTGAGTTTCTCCTGCTTTGCTTAGTATAATTGCTTTTTTTTATTTTGCTTATTTAGAGTTAGTTTAGCTTATTTGATTTGTCTTCAGCTTATTTAAGCTCTTTATGTCTTAGTGTAAAAGTTAAGTGTTTTTACCATTTCTAGCTTTTATTTTTGTTCCAGCTTATTTTCTTTGCTTATTTTTATGTGCATTTGCTTATTAGTATTAGCATCAAATCATTCCTTGTCATATTCAAACACCAATCATCAATCGTCTTTCGATTTTCCATTTCTAGCCTCGTTGGGACATAACGACCCGGGAACACTCTCTACTATTTCCGGTTTCTTTGATTTTGTGGGTCTTGATCCTTGTTATATATTTATATATGTTTATGTTTATTTATATATAATAAGGTGTAAGAAAACGCGAGTCAGTACCTCCTCAATCTTCTAGTCATGTGGATCAGAGCAAGTGCCAACTTCTCCATGGGAGCATAATTTCCTTCGGCCTCGTTTAGTGTCCTGCTTACATATTGGACGGGGCATTATCGTCCCTTCCTGTCGGTTAAGAGAACTGCGCTTACAGCCTCTGCCGATACTACCAAGTATCTTTTTCTCGAGGTGGAGTTAACGATGGGATATCCGTAATGAGCTTCTTCATTTGTTGGAACGCTTCTTCCGCCTCTTGGGTCCATCGGTATTCATGCTTGTTTTCTTTAGTTATGTTTTTTAGGGTGTTGAAGAATGGTAATGATCTTTCAACAGACTTAGCGAGGAAACGATTAAGGGCAGCTAGTTTTCCACTTAGGCTTTGCATTTCTTTCAACGTTCGCGAAGACTGGAGATCCGCTAAAGCCTTCGTTTTTCTAGGGTTAGCTCTGATTCCTTCTGAGGTTACCATGTATCCCAGGAACTTCCCCTCTTTCACTCCGAAGGAACACTTTTTCGAGTTTAACTTCATGTTGATTTTCTTCAAGTTATCAAAAATTTTGGCTATGTCGGCTAGCAAAATTTTCTCATTCCTGCTCTTTATCATCATGTCATCTACGTATGCCTCCAAATTCCTTCCTATTTGGGATTGGAAAGTCGAGTCTACCAGCCTTTGGTATGTGGCACCCACATTTTTTAGCCCGAAGGGCATTTTGGTATAGCAGTACGTCCCTTGGTCTGTGTTAAATGCCATTTTTTCTTCATCCTCTTCGGCCATTTGAATTTGGTGGTAACCCTTGTAGGTATCAAGAAAGCACTTATACTTGAATCCCATCACCGATTCTACATTACAGTATATTTTAGCCAATATCATATATTCAAATGAAGTGCGTTTGGTTACCAAAAGTACAGGTTTACCAACGGGGGAGTTCAGTCTCAAATATATCTATTCACAGCGTTCGCGCTTACTCCGAAGAGTAATTAACGGTTCAAGATAGTGGGGTCTTAATGGCAAAAGTAGAGACTTAGGCAATAATATATCAGGATAGCATACAGTTGGAAAAATACTTGTATTCATGGTTTATAGCATGTATCTCCCCACAGAGTTTAGAAAACATATAAAAGTGGGACTATGAACTCACTTTAACAGAGAAATCTGATTGATGGCAAAAGTATATTCATTGAAAGTAAACAGCCTCGTCACGCAACCTGAGGTAATATGTCAAGTCTTAGATTGATCGTTTATATTTCAAAACTTCATAAAGTTTTATCATACATATTACTTTGGTTTATTAATTTATGGAAGTATTGTATCACTGTTCGGGCCATCATAATTCAGAGGTCATGTAGTAAACGTTTGAGGAGCCAGGACACTTTAAATCGTAAATTCAACAAACTCGTCAAAACGTATACCCAAATGAAACCCCTCACATGAAGCTCCCTAGTAACGTGATACGTTATAGTTTTAAGTTTCTTCAAAAGCTAGTCGATGATAAATTACGTTAATTATATAACGTAATTATTTTATAATGTGTCGATCGATGATTAATAACGATAAATGTGTCGGGTTTTAATAAAATCGAATCTTATAATATTTATATATATTTTTATAATTTAATTAAAAATATTATATTTTATATTTTTAAGTTTGCAAAAATGGCAATATATACCCTTAATTTATAAACTTTTACAAATTTAGTCCTTCATATATAAAGTATATATATTTTAAACCTTTAACTTTAAAACTTGGCAAAACAGCCCCTTGTAGTTATAACTTTAGAAAAATGACATTTTTAGTCCCTCTAGTTATAAATTTCAAGAATTTACAATATATACCCCTTTGCATGAAAACATTTGCAAATTAAGTCCAAAATCCATAAACTTGATATTTTTCAAATCCAATTTCAATTTGCAGGTTATAGCTTCTTAGATGAAGCTAAAATAAGTAGATTTTACGAGCTTATTGCTTATGGAAAGGGCGTATGAGCTTAAAAACATAAAATGGGTGCGTATGGTTTAGGAAAACCAAACCGAATGGGTTTGCGATTCAAGAGCTTAAACAAGAGTTTATATATGATCTTAAGAAGCTTATTAAAGTTTCAAAATAGAAAATTAGCTTATTGAATAAGCTTTTGAGCTTATAAGGGTTGAACGACCTTATTAGGGTTACGGTTTGGTTTTTAAAGACTCAAAACAAGTTTTGATTTCACAAGAAAATTATGACATAGCTTAATAAGATTTTAAGATATAGTGAGAACATATAAAATAAGATTTAAGGCTTACTTGTACACGAAATGGGTTAAAGTGGTTCGAAATGAGCTTATGGGTTCGTATACCTAGGAATCGACTTCAATGGCTTCTTCCTTCTTTCTTCTTGGCCTCAAGCTGATCTTGGGGCTTTGCTTGATCCTCCTTGGTCTGATTTAGAACTCCATTTGTATTTGTGATGAAGATTTGAGGTATGTTTGAAAGAGTGTGTGTGTTTCGGTTTTTATAGGGCTCGAAACCCTTGGTGGCCAAGTTTATGGCTTGGAGTAAGTACCAAGGTTGTAGAGTAGTGACTAAGGCAGCCTTAGGATAAGTCTTGAGTGCTAGGAGGGTAGCTATGTAAGGTGTGGGGTGATAGAAGGGTGCGAATGGACAAGGTGGTGGTGAGGTGGATTGCTTGGTTAACAAGGGTGCAAGGAGGTGATAGAGGTGCTTGTATGCTTGCTTGGTGACATGGTGGTGAGGTTATAGTGGTGCTAGGATGCTAGATTGACTTAGAAATAGGTTAAAAAGAAATAAAGGGGTGTCGGGTTTGGTTTGATTTCGGGTTAGGGTTTCTAGTTTTAAAAACATGTATATGAAATGAAAAGGGAGGGAAAAGTATTTAAAATGTTGTGCATTATGAGCTTGTACCTTAAGCTTAAGTAGTGGTACGAAATCCTTAGAAAAATGGAGGGAAATGCTAACTTTTGAATTCATGCTTAATGAGCTTATACCTTGTGCTTTAATAACTTGTACATTGACTTGGAGGGAAAATGTATTTCAAATTTTATGCATTGATTAATTGTACACTTGTCTCGTAAGTTTGTACATTTATTTTGAATGTATACATTACATATAATTAGGGTTTTGATATAAACGTTAACGGATAAAGTTTGTTTTGAAATAACGTTGTTTAATGGTATGATAAACGGATAACTTATTTGGTAAAATGATATTAGGGAATAGACTTGACATGTTAGGATGTTTACATGATATAAACATAGATATAGTTGATATTGGTAGGTTGCGTGAGCTCGTTTACTTTAGTTATGTAAACAATGTTACATAATGGATTAAAGCGAAAAATTTCTTGTAAAAAGGTGGTATATAATTTATTAGATGGATAGTACATTGCATCTAATTTAATAGATGGATATTACAGTGATGAATATACTGAGTTGTTATAGTCCCCCTACCTTACAAAAATCTCGTCTTGAGATTTAGTTGGGCTTTGAAGTGATGTTGGAAAATAGATGTAGATATTTGGCACGAATTTCATCTTCGCGTTCCCACGTAAATTCTGGTCCTCTTTTAGAGTTCCATCATACTTTGACTATAGGAATACAACTTTGTCTCAGTTACTTGACTTCTCGATCTATAATCTCCACTGGTTCTTCCACAAAGTTTAGTTCGTCATCAAGCCGAAGCTCTTTCATTGGAATGACAAGGGATTCGTCAGATAATCATTTCTTTAGATTAGAGACATGGAAATTATTATGGACATTTCTGAGTTCTTCAGGAAGCTCAAGTTTATATGCCACTGGACCGACCCTTTTAAGAATTCTAAATGGTCCAATGTACCGGGGATTAAGCTTTCCTCGTTTTCCGAATCGGATGACACCTTTACAAGGTGATACTTTTAACAATACATGATCTCCAACTTGAAATTCTAAAGGCTTTCGCCTTACATTGGCGTAACTTCTTTGTCGATCTCTTGCAGCTTGCAAGCGTTGTCAAATTTGCACTATCTTTTCAGTGGTTTCATGGATTATTTCTGGTCCCGTGAGTTGAACATCTCCAACTTTGGCCCAACAAACAGGTGATCTGCACTTTTGACCATAAAGTGCCTCGAATGGTGCTGCCTTAATACTGGCATGGTAACTGTTATTGTAAGAAAATTCTACCAGTGGTAAGTGTTTTTCCCATCCTTTTCCAAAATCTATAACACATGCTTAAAGCATATCTTCGAGTGTTTGAATGGTTCTTTCACTTTGTCCATCGGTTTTGGGATGATATGCCGTACTCATGTCTAATTGAGTACCTAAAGCACTTTGTAATGATTGCCAAAATCTAGATGTGAAATGACTGTCACGATCCGAGATGATGGATATTGGCACGCCATGCCGGGAGACTATTTCTTTGATGTACAACCTTGTAAGGGTTTCCATACTATCTGTCTCTCGAGTAGGGATGAAATGTGCGGATTTGGTAAGGCGATCGACAATGACCCAGATTGTGTCATGTTCGTTTGAGGTTTTGGGTAGTTTTGTGAGGAAATCCATCGTTATTCTCTCCCACTTCCACATAGGAATCTCCGGTTGTACCAGTAAGCCGGATGGCTTTTGACATTCAGCTTTAACTCTAGAGCATGTTAAACATTTGCCAACATATTCAGCGATGATTGCCTTCATGTTAGGCCACCAATAGAGTTTTTTAGATCCTGATACATCTTGTCAGAACCTAGGTGAATAGAATACTTCGATTTATGAGATTCATGCATGATCAAGTCCCTCAGATTACCAAAGAGTGGTAACCAACTTCGATTCATGATACATCGGGTTCCATCAGGACGTACTTCAAATGCTTTGTCCATTCCTCGTAAGTTCTTAGCCTTGATGTTTTCTTCCTTGATTGCCTTAGTTTGAGCTTCGAGAATTTGTGATGGTAATTTTGGATGAATAGTCATGACTAATGATCTGACTCAGAGTGGTTTGATTCGTTCCTTCTGGCTCAAGGCATCTGCTACAACATTTGCCTTTCCAGGATGGTAGCGAATCTCACAATTGTAATCGATGAGTAATTCTAACCAACGACGTTGTCTCATGTTCAATTCTTTCTGATGAAGGATATGTTGAAACTTTTATGATTAGTGAATACAGTACACTTTGTACCGTATAGATAGTGTCTCTAAATTTTAAGAGCGAACACAACTGCTCCTAATTCGAGATCATGAGTGGTATAGTTTTCTTTATGAGGTTTGAGTTGTCGGGATGCATATGGAATAACTTTTTCTTTTTGCATTAATACTGCTCCCAGACCTTGAAGTGATGCATCACAGTAAACGACAAAGTCTTCGTTCCCTTCTGGTAGTGCTAGAATTGGAGCTTCACATAGCTTCTGCTTAAGCAGTTGAAAAGCTGACTCTTGGTCTTTGCCCCAGATATACTTCTTATTTTTCTGGGTTAATTCAGTCAAAGACTTTGGAATCTTCGAAAAATCTTTAATAAATCTCCGATAGTAGCCGGCAAGTCCTAAGAATTGACGTATTTCTGTGGGTGTAGTAGGAGATGCCCAATTCTTAACTACTTCAATCTTGGCGGGGTCAACATGAAGTCCTTGACTATCAATTAAGTGCCCAAGAAATTACACGATACAGATCCAGAAATCACACTTGGAGAACTTGGCGTATAATTTCTCCTTTTTGAGTAATTCCAAGATTATTCTCAGATGATCTGCGTGTTCTTCTTTGTCACGAGAGTAGATGAGAATATCATCGATGAATACTATTACAAATTTATCCAAGTATGGTTTACACACACGGTTCATGAGATCCATGAATACAACAGGTGTGTTGATCCCAATGAATAGATCTTTAACTCCTTAGCTTGTAAGGTTTAGTATCCTTAGATAAATCCAAAAATACTAAGAATGAAACTTTGATTGAATGATATAAACTATGCGGAATCTAGTTTATACCACTAAGAAGTATATTCAATGAAACAGTGAATTATAGTTGACAGAAAGATATAACACAACAAGCTTCAATATATTAATACTATCACTCTGACTTAGTGATAGGGTTTACAACCTTGAAGCTACGAATTCTATGGAAAACTGATATGAAAACTTGATATATCTTTCTATACCCTAGGATCTCCTTTTATACACCAAGGAGTCCTACAAGGCTTACAATACATTCCTAACTTATCTTGATCTTTTCTATAAATAAACATAATCTTTTAATCAAATAAGTTATACGTATCTTTTAAAAAATAACTTCAATACTTATCTTCGTAAGTATTCTTGTTCTCCAATCAATCTTTATCATGTCTCTGATATGTCTTTGATCTTATCTCTGTCAGCATAATCCTTCCAGCAGTTGTAATGACTTAACAGTTGTATCTTTATAACCAACAACACTAACTGAGCATAAGCAGTAGTAAGTACCAGCAGTACTAACTTTATGCTAACAGTTGTAACTTTACTCTAGCAGTACCAAGTTATACTAATAGTACTAAGTTACACTAACAGTAGTAACTTTTGTACTAACAGTATTAACTACTTAGCATATTTTTCAGTCTTCAACTCTGAGCAGTCTTAACTTCAACTGACAGTAGTAACTCCATACTAACAGTACTAAATTTTACTAACAGTAGTAACTAGCAGTGGTAACTTTATACTACCAGTACTAACTACTTAGCATAATTTCTATTATGTACCTGAGCAGTAGTAACTTTAAGAATCCTTGATGTCGTTTAAGTCCTAACAATCCTCCCCTAAACTTGATCTTCATCTTCTGAATCTTCAAGTTTCTTCATTAAAAGTTTTCATCATACTCAGGAGGATACATTCAAACCTTTTATTTACCACTTTTCTATTTTACCATAAGCTTGAGCAGTTGATAGCACATCTCATTCCAATGATCAGTTTGAAGTTTCTTGTTAAGCATATTTGTGATTGTTATTGGTGTGAGGGGGTATCTCTTTTCAACTAACATAAAGATGTGGACATTTTCAAACCTTACAAAGTGCACTCCACATGAATCAAACAACTTCCAAATGGTCACCTTGTATCCTTGTAGATATATACATACATCACTCTTTATGTCTGGTTCAAACATGACTTTCAAATCACCCCACAACACTCTTTCTTGTTCATCTTCAGACCTTGTATCACCATGCTTTGTTTTGACTAACTTCCAAAGAGTTTGCAAATCTTCTTTGTCAATACCATGAAGCAGTCTAATCATTGAAGAATATCTCCTAGAGCTTCCATATGCTCTTATAAGTTGACAATGTGTCATTATTCCTTCTTTAAGAAGCTTGTATTCAACAATCACTGGTGGTTTGGTAGCAAGTTTTAATCAAAACATTTCACGCTAAACTCCGTCTGCCACTCCAAGCCATCAACCTTGATTACCTGAGATAAAACATGCTAAAAAGTCAACGAAAACGTTGAGTGAATCCATAGAGTTTATAAGAAATAAAAGGGTGAACACAAGTATTTTTAATCATCGAAAACTTGTGGATCAAACAAGTTTTAATCACTAATGCATTAAGCTCATGCCACTGAAACCTTAACCAACATATTATAAATATGTAACCACATGCCCCCACAACTAGGTAATATTGCAATATACCTAAGAAAATTCTCAATACAAAATGTCCTTTAGGGGTGATCGCGCCATGGATGTCACAACCCCAGACAGGGCAGTCACGGCCCAATAGATCTATTTAATGTACTAGCGCTCACCCATCATAGGCAATTAACAGTGCATGAAATTAAGGGGCCTTTCTGCAATAGGTACTTATGCAATTAGTTCACAATCGGGTCCAGCAACCATAAATCACTTGTGTTCAATTTATAAAACTAGCATGTATCTCCCTCGCGGGGTTTATGAAAACATTTATAAGTAGAAAGGCGAGGCTATGAACTCACCGAGATATCAAAGAGATCAGAAGTATAATAAGTCTTGAACAAGATAAAATCCCTTACGCACCACCTAAAATACGTGACGCGTCTTAGTATAATATACAAGTAAAAATAATACGTAAGAAAAGTTTGACGAATATAGGATATGTTCCAAAGATATGCGCAACATGTCTTCTTGACTTAACTAAAGTATTTTGACTCCCAAATTGACATATGACCTGTTCTTATATGTAATTAAACATCTACCAAATTTCGCCGTCTAATTCCAATTTTAGGTATGATTATCTACACATTTGCCATTTTTAGTCAAGACGTAAAAGTCGCAATTCTGGAATTAGCTCATGTTTAGGGGCCTGTATCTACCAACCTATAAATGGTATAACCTCAAGGTTTTCACCCCTGGTAAAGCCCTTGAAGTATAGTTTTCAAAACATTAAGCCAATCACTCATACCATTTACCAATCCATGGGAAATAGCCTTTTACTAACCCTAAGTCAAAACAGAAAGTTGACTAAATTTCTTACTTTTGCCATTTTAATCATAACTCCTAATCTAGAAAGTTGACCCATGCTTTAAAACCCAAACATTTAACTCATTAACCTGGTGTTTAATACGTTTTATAAACCAAAGTCTAGAACTGACCCA
>BQNB010128112.1:0-15593 GCA_026074375.1 Tanacetum coccineum | reverse complement strand
ACCTTGAAAACCTTTAACCAATGCTTGCAAACATCTTAGTATGTCTTAGGAATGATGTGTACATGTGTGTATGCTCTTAGAAAATCAAGGTATGGATTGTGTATGTTGTGGTTTTTGAGCCGTGGTGTTTGGAGAACCAAGAGGGAGAGTTTTTGTTGATTTTTACCTTTTGAAATAGATATGTGTGTTTACTTGCATAGTATCTCTTTTATAGCATGAACTAACTAACCAAGGTAACCTTAACTTAACCATGGTTTGATGTTGGAATGACTAGGGTGTAAGAAAAGCATGGTGAATGTGTAAGAAGGTATGGAGGATTACTTGAAGACATAAGTTGTAAGAGAGTTGGTAAGACTTTGCTAGGTTTTTTTTTCTAATGTATATAACACATGTGTACTTTAGAAACTAGATATTTTCTTGTATCCATAAGACCAAATCCGGCCAAGTATGTATATGTGGAAGGTTTTTGTGTAACTTTTATGTATTGGGTATAAAAGTAGGTATTTATTGAAGTGTAGACAAGTTTTGGTGGTTCCGGGTATGCCTAAACGTATTTTATCGCGAAACATGATCACTTTACGCAACCAATAAAAATAAAATAAACAAAGTTAATAATTATCCTCAAAATAATTACTTAACGCTTGCTTGATGTAAACATTTAATTGTTTGATGCCCGTTTACATTGAACGCTATTTTTAGCCTACGCGATTTAGCTTATCGTTTACGATTTAAAACAAACGCGTACAATACAAAAGATACATTGTAGATTTATTGACGGCGTCAATGACTTGAAAACACGGGGTGTTATATAAATTTTTTATGTATCCAAGGTTTGTGCAAGTATTTTTGGAGAAACAACTAGAAGGAATGTCAAATCATAAAAGGATTTATGTTACACCCTCTCACACTAAGAAGATTTTTGGAAACATAAGAAGGGCAGGGAAAGACTTTTCTAGAAGGGACACACCCTTATTTTCTATAATGACAGTACAAGCTCAACAAGAACAGGGTGAAGGTTCAGCAATGGCCACTGATCCCCAACACACACCCACCATTATTCAACCATCAACATCTCAACCTCAACTGAAACAAAGATCAAGAAGGCCAAAGAGAAAGTACACTCAGGTACCTCAGCCTAGTGGTCCTACAACCAATGTAGCAGATGAGGCTGTTAATGAGGAGATGGATGGCAGTTTGGTGAGGGCTGCCACTACTGCTTCTAGCTTAGAAGCAGAGCAGGACAGTGGTAACATAGATAAGACCCGATCCAAGGCCACACTTAATGAACCTAATCCCCAGGGAATTAGTTCAGGTAGTGGTCCCAGGCGCCAAGACACCATGGGGATACTATTGCTTAAACTGGGTTTGACAATGTATCTAAAACTTCTAATGATTTACTGCTCGCAGGAGTTAACACACCTTGAAGTGATAAGGATAGCCTAAAACTAAAGGAATTGATGGAATTATGTACCAATTTGCAAAATAGAGTCCTTGACCTAGAGAACACAAATACTGCTCAAGCTCAGGAGATTACAAGTTTGAAACTAAGAGTTAAGAAGTTATAGAAGAAAGGAGGGTTAAGAACTCACAAGCTTAAAAGATTATACAAGGTTGGTTTGTCTAGAAGAATGGAATCCTCTAATGAAGAAGGTTTGGGTGAGGAGGATGCATCCAAACAGGGGACGATAGCTGATATTGATGCTGATGCAGGAATTAACTTAGTTAGTACTCATTTTGATGCTGATACAGATATGTTTGGAGTACATGACTTAGTTGGTGATGAGGTGGTTATTGAAACTGAAGTTGCTTCAAAAGATGTGAACTTAAGTGTTGATGAAGTTACTTTAGCTCAAGCACTTACAGCTTTGAAAAGTGCAAAACCCAAGGCTGACAAGGTTATGTTACAAGAACCAGAGCAGGGTATAATTACAACAACTGCTGCTATAACAGTTACAGCTGCTAGCACAAGACCCAAGGCTAAAGGGCTTGTTATTCATGAAGAGGAGCAAGCAACTACACCAACAGTTTCTTCACAACAACCATCACAACTCAAGGTTCAGGACAAGGGTAAAGGCAAAATGGTAGAACCTGAGAAGCCTATGAAGAAAAAAGAACTAATCAGGCTTGATGAAGAAATTGCTTCAAAGTTACAAGCTGAATTTGATGAGGAAGTAAGACTTGTAAGAGAGAAAGCTGAAATAGAAAAAGAAGTTAACATTGTTTCATGGGATAATGTACAAGCAATGATAGATGCTGATTATCAAATGGCTCAACAAATGCAAGTAGAAGAATAAGAGAAGTTGAGTATTGAAGAGAAGTCCAAGTTGTTTGTACAATTCTTAGAAGCAAGAAAGAAACACTTTGCAATAATGAGAGCTCAAGAAATGAGGAACAAACCACCAACTAAAGTACAAAAGAGAAATACAATGTCTACTTATCTGAAAAACATGGCTGGATACAAGCATAATCAGTTGAAGAACAAAAGCTTTGATGATATTCAGAAGTTATTTGACAAAGCTATGAAAAGGGTAAACACATTTGTAGATATGGATACAGAGTTGGTGGAAGGCAGTAAAGTAAGAGCAGAAGGTAGTGAAGTAAGAGCAGAAGGTAGTAAAGTAAGAGCTGAAGCAGAGATAGCACAAGAGAGCAGTTCAAAGAGAGCAGGCAGTGGGCTGGAACACGAAAGTATTAAGATGCAAAAGGTGGATGAGGATAAAGAAACAACAAAGCTTCAAAGACTAATAGAAGTTGTTCCTGATAAAGAGGAAGTAGCAAATTATGCTATTCCTTTGGCAACTAAGCCTCCAAGCAATTTTGACTACAAGATCCATAAAGAAGGGAAGAAAACCTATTACCAGATAATCAGGGTTGATGGAAGTTTAAAGATGTACTTAGTCTTTAGTCATATGCTCAAAAGCTTTGACAGGGAAGATTTGGAAACCCTGTGGAAATTGGTAAAAGCTAAGCATCAATAAGGCCATAGGAGGGCTATGAGAGAGTGCTATGGGGTGATCTAAAGACAATGTTTGATCCACATGTTGAAGATTAAGTATGGAAGAATCAGCAGGATTATAGAGTATTGGATTGGAAGCTATATGATTCATGTGGAGTACATTTATTGAGGAAGCAAAATGTGCACATTCATATGCTTGTAGAAAAGAGATATCCCCTTACACCTGCTAGAATCACAGATATACTAAATAGGAAGCTGCAAGCTGATCATTGGAATGAAATGTGTTATCAGCTTCTTAAGCTCACTACAAAATAACTCAAGAATCAATGAAGTGTTTGGAAGCATCCTCCTGGTGATTAATGAAGCTTTCAATGAAGAAACTTGAGATTTTAAAGAAGAATATCAAGTTTAGGGAAGGATTGTTGGGATTAAAAGACTTCATGATAATCTTGAAGTTACTACTGCTAAGGTTTGTGTTACTGTTGCTAAGTAAAACTTAGTGCTGTTTATTAACTCTAATGAAAAATATGCTAAGTAGTAGTACTACTAGTTCATATTTACTACTGCTAGTGTAACTTAGTACTGCTAGTGTATATTAATACTGCTAGTATATGTTAGTACTGCTAGAGTAAAGTTAGTACTGCTAGTGAAGATTGAAGAAAATATTCTAAGTAGTAACTACTGCTTGTACACAGTTAATGCTGCTGGTGTATAAGTTACTACTGCTTATTAAGAGTTAATGCTGCTGGTACAAAGTTACAACTGCTGAAAGATTACAACTGCTGAAAGATAAAGATTGCTTGAAGATCAAGATTACTTATGAGATAAGGATTGTTATTTATAGAATAGATCTTTGAGAATAATCTACGTTTTAGTAATATATTGTAAATCGACTAAGACTCCTTGGTGTGTAAAAGAGGTCATAGGGCATAGACTTTTATGTATCTTAGTCGTATAATTCATAGCTTCAAGGTTTTGTAACCCTAATACTAGGAGAGTATTCATATTATTTGAAATAATAATATTGGAGCTTTTATTGTTGAAATTATATTGTTTTGTGTTACTGAAGAATTCTTCTTATATTAAAGATTAGATTTCGCATAATCTTTAGTATTATCAAACAAAGTTTCTTAAACTAAGTTGTGTTAGATTTATCTAGCATAACTAAACCTTAAACACGCTTAAGGAATTCGATCATTAGAAGTTAACTGGGATCAACACTTAACAACACTATCACTTGATGAACTCATCAGGAATCTCAAAGTTCACGAGATGATCATCAAGAAAGATTTTGAAATAGTCAAAGCTTAGGGAGAAAGAAAATCTCTTGCTTTAAAATCTAAGAAAGAATCCAGTGATGAGGAGTGTTCTACTTTTGGAAGTGAAGATGAAGAATACGCCATGGCATTTAGAGACTTCAAGAAGTTCTTTAAGAGAAGAGGTAGATTGATAGTCTTTTGAAACTACCCCTTTAAATATATATAAATATAAATAATTATAAATATATAATAAGTATAATTATCAAAAAATCTCAATGTAGAAAATCCGGAAGTATGATTCCCGGGTCGTTATCCCCAACGAGGAATGCAATGGAAAGTCGTTTGTCGGTTTGACATTTGATGCTTGAATGGAACAAATATTTTGATTTGGTTTTCTAAATCTATGGGAAAATAAGGCAATTTACACTAAAAACAATTAAAGCAACACAATTTTAAACTAAAAACGAAAACCGGGGATCCTAAAAACGCGTCTAATTATCAACTAAGTCAAAATTAAACCCTAAAAATTCAAACTTAGTTTCTAAACCTCTAAAATGACAAATGAAAATTTTCTAAAAAGGAATTATATTTTTTTGACTTTTTAATAATTTTTTATGAATTAAAAACCTATTTAATCTATTTAAAATTCTAGAAAATAACAAATTAACACCTAAAAATTCCAAAAAATGATTTTCTACTTTAGAAAAGTCTAAAATATGATAAAAACTCAGAAAAATATTTTTCACTACTTTTTATAATTAAAAACTATTTTCTAAAATTAATTTAAAAAGCTAAAAATGAAATTTAAAATCTAAAAATGATAAAAATGTTTTTAAAGTTTGTAAACCTTAAAATATTAATTCTAAAACTAAAAACTATTTTTTTGTATTTTTCTGAATTAATTTACTATTTTTAAATGACTTTTTAAAATTTTAATCTACGAAAATTAAATAAAAATAACAAATAAAGTTGGAAAAATCTAAAAAATTGCAGGAAAGTCCTAAATGATGTGGAGAATGCAAGAAAAATAAGCTTGATGAGCCAGCTTAAAGAATAAGCTCTAAAAAGCCAAGGATAAGCTTCGAAGTGCTTATGGGCTATTGGGCTCAAAACGTGGTTAAATGAATTGTTTGTGCAAAGCAAAATAGAAAAGACCCAAGGGCGCTATGTAGTAGAGGTGTGTGTTAAAACTTGGTTGAGAGGGTAGAGGTCTTGGGTTCGAGCCCTAGCTCACCCAAGACTTCCCCTTTCCCAGGTTTTTATTTTTGAACATATATTTTTTTATAACTTTTTAGATAAGCTAAACTTAAGAAACTTTTGTAAAAGCACCTTTTTTAAAAACCATAAATAAGCTGTTAAAGGGTAACAGAATACTTATTTACTCTAAAAAGACTTAATGGTTAAACTGTTAAGCATTTTGAACATAAATAAGCTAAGAAAACTCAAAATAAGCTAAGACAGATGAAATGCTATATCTAAAAAGCACTAAGGCATAAAAATAAGCAACTAGAATAAGCTGGAACTAGCTTAAATGTCAGATTAACTAAAAAGACTCTAAAACTTGAAGTTTTTAACTAAAGGAAGCAATAAGCTCAAATAAGCCCTAACCTAAGTTAAATAAGCTATAGTAGGCTTAAACTAACCTAATAAGCAATACTAATCCTAAAATAAGCAAATGCAATAAGCAGATAAGCTTAAATAAGCAAATGAGCTTTTTGGCCAAATTGTTAGCCAAACAGCCTAAAAGGACTTTTCTAGCTTATTTTTAAGCTAGAAAACAGATCCTTATGGCTTAGTGGCTTATACCACTAAAAAGCTTGGCCAAAAGGATACTTAAATCTACAATCAAAAAAGAGTTTGAAACACACATAAGCCCTTAAAAAGCTTAATGAAAAAGCTGTTTGTTCAGATCACAACACTTAGAAAATTTTTGAAATCTTTACAAAACCTACTTTTTGAGCTTAAAAATAAGCAATTAAACAGAACCTTATGAACTTAATACTTTAAAACAGATTAAATTTAAGCCTCAAAGAACAAGTATCAACAATCAAAAAGCATTTTGAAATAATGGATAAGCAACAATTAGCATTTGAAAAAGCTGTTTTTCAAAGTTTCAATACTCAAATTTTGAGAGAATTTTTACCAAATTTTCAAGATTGCATTTCGACTTAGCTTCGCGATGCCTTAAAATCTCTTGCCTAAAATTTGCTTCGACACTTAAGATTTGATTAGCAACAAAGAAAAATTATTTGAATTAGCAAGAACACCTTTAAATGAGCATTGTTCGGCGGTCCTCCTCAAAAAGTTACCCAAAAAACTTGGAGACCCCAGCAAATTTCTCATACCGTGTGATTTTCCTAGAATGGATGAGTGCTTAGCCTTGGCCGATCTTGGCGCTAGCATTAATCTCATGCCATTATCCGTGTGGAAAAAGCTTTCTCTTTCGGAGCTCACTCCTACTTGTATGACTCTTGAACTTGCGGACCGTTTGATCTCTCGTCCGATCGGTATCGCCGAAGATGTCTACGTAAAAGTAGGAAAGTTTCAATTCCCGGCCGACTTTGTAGTCATAGAATTATGATGATAATTCGGTTAACCGAATCGACGTCATTGATATGGCTTGTGAGGAGTATTCTTAAGAAGTTCTTGGTTTCTCCGATGTGATCGCGAGTGGCAATCCCACTCCTTATTATGACCCAATCATTTCTACCTCTTCTCCGACCCTCACTCCCTTCGGGGATAGTGATTTTCTTCTCGAGGAAGTCGACGCTTTCCTCGCTCTTGAAGATGATCCAACTTTATCGGAAGTTGATCACTCTTATTACGACTCGGAGGGGGACATTCTTCTTCTTGAAGCATTTCTCAATGATGATCCATCATTACCCCCTCCCACTCAAGGAGATTATTTGCCTAAAATTCGAAAAGAACTTAAAGTTTGTGAAGCTAAAAATAACAAATCTATAATTGATGAACCTCCCGAGGTCGAACTCAAGGACTTACCTCCTCATCTTGAGTACGCATTTTTGGAGGGTGACGACAAGTTTCCCGTCATAATTGCTAAAGACTTGAGTGTCGAGGAAAAAGTCGCTCTCATAAAGGTTTTGAAGTCACACAAGCGAGCCATCGCTTGGAAACTCTCCGACATTAAAGGCATTAACCCGGAATTTTGTACTCACAAGATTCTTATGGAAGAGGACTACAAACCGGCAGCCTAACACCAAAGACGGGTGAATCCGAAAATCCACGATGTCATCAAAAAGGAGGTTGAAAAACTTCTTGACGCCAGATTAATTTACCCGGTCTCGGATAGTCCTTGGGTGAGCCCCGTACATTGCGTACCGAAAAAAGGTGGCTTTACCGTTGTTGAAAATGATGAAAATGAGTTAATCCCGACTCGATTGGTTACGGGATGGCGTGTATGCATTGACTACCGTAACTTAAACGAAGCCACCCGTAAAGACCACTTTCCACTACCATTTATGGATGAAATGCTTGAGAGATTAGCGGGAAACGAATACTATTGTTTTTTTATGGTTTCTCGGGTTACTTTCAAATTCCCATCGACCCTCATGATCAAGAAAAGACCACATTCACGTGTCCTTATGGAACGTTCGCCTACCGTCGCATGCCTTTCGGCTTATGCAATGCACCGGGCACATTCCAAAGGTGTATGATGGCTATCTTTCATGATATGATCGAAAAAACGATGGAAGTCTTTATGGATGACTTTTCGGTCTTTGGGAATTCATTCGGAAATTGCCTCTCTCGTTTGGACAAGATGCTCAAAAGGTGTGAAGACACCAATCTTTGTCTAAATTGGGAAAAGAGTCATTTTATGGTTAAGGAAGGTATTGTCCTTGGCCATAAGATTTCCAAAAATGGGATTGAGGTCGATAAAGCCAAAGTCGATGTGATTGCTAAGTTACCTCATCCCACCATCGTCAAGGGTGTTCGGAGTTTTCTCGGTCATGCCGGTTTCTACCGACGGTTCATTAAGGATTTTTCCAAAATTTCCCGACCGATGACTCATCTTCTTGAGAAAAATACTCCGTTCATCTTCTCCGATGAATGTATTCAAGCTTTTGAAACGTTAAAGAAAAAACTTACCGAAGCTCCAATCTTGATTGCCCCCGATTGGGACTTACCCTTTGAGCTTATGTGTGATGCAAGCGACTTTCCTATAGGTGCGGTCTTGGGGCAACGTCATGAAAGGCACTTTAGGCCTATACACTATGCTAGTAAAACAATGACCGAGGCGGAATCGCATTACACCACGACAGAGAAAGAAATGTTAGCCGTGGTGTACGCCTTCGAAAAATTCTGGTCTTACCTCATCTTGAACAAAAGCATTGTGTATACGGATCACTCTGCCCTCAAATATCTCTTTGCTAAAAAAGATTCCAAGGCGAGATTGCTCCGGTGGGTTCTCCTCCTTCAAGAGTTTAAATTCAAAGTAATTGACACAAAAGGAGCCGAGAATCTCGCAGCCGATCATCTTTCCCGATTAAAAAATCCTTATGAAAAATATGCTCGACCCAAAGGAGATAAATGAAACGTTTTCTCTCGAGACACTTAATATGGTGACTTTTCGTGGTGACTCAAGTACCCCGTGGTTTGCCGATTTTGCAAATTACCACGCGAGGAATTTCATTGTTAAAGGGATGTCGTCCCAACAAAAGAACAAGTTTTTCAAGGATGTTAAACACTACTTTTGGGATGAACCCTATTTGTTTAAAATATGTGCGGATCAAGTGATCTGGCGGTGTGTTGCGGACCAAGAAGCTATTAACATCGTCAAAGCTTGCCATAGTGGACCCATCGGGGGACATTACGGTGCCAACTACACCGCCAAAAAGGTTTTTGACTCAGGATTTTATTGGCCCACAATCTACCGAGACGCCCATGACTTGGTCACCCGATGTGACACTTGTCAACGTCAAGGAAAAATTTCGCAACGTGATGAAATGCCACAAAATTCCATCCAAGTTTGCAAAATCTTTGACGTGTGGGGCATCGATTTCATGGGGTCGTTCCCGTCTTCACGAGGGAACAAGTATATACTCGTGGCGGTCAATTATTTGTCAAAATGGGTTGAAGCAAAAGCGCTCCCCACCAACGACGCCCGAGTTGTTGTTAAAATTTTAAAATCTCTCTTTGCTCGGTTTGGAACTCCCCGCGCTATCATTAGTGATCGCGGTACGCACTTTTGCAATGACCAATTTTCAAAGGTCATACTTAAGTACGGTGTCACCCACCGTCTTGCTACCGCGTATCACCCACAAACTAGTGGGCAAGTGGAAGTCTCCAACCATGGTTTGAAAAGAATCTTAGAAAGGACCGTAGGCGAGAACCGTGCCTCTTGGTCGGATAAATTAGATGATGCACTTTGGGCCTTCAGTACAGCTTTCAAAACACCCATCGGGTGTACTCCTTATAAGCTCGTATACGGAAAGGCATGTCATCTACCGATCGAGCTCGAGCACAAAGCCTATTGGGCCTTGAAGCATGCAAACTTTGACCTTTTGACCGCGGGTGATCACCGAAAAGTTCAACTCAATGAATTAAACGAACTTCGTGATCAAGCCTATGAGAACTCTTTGATCTACAAAGAGAAGACAAAGAGGATCCATGACTCCAAGATCAAAAACCGCGTTTTCAACGTCGGTGATCATGTCCTCCTCTTTAATTCTCGATTGAAGATTTTCTTAGGCAAGTTAAAATCCCATTGGTCCGGACCGTTCACCATTGCCTATGTGTACCCTTATGGCACCGTCGAGTTATCTTAAACCGACATGCCAAACTTCAAGGTGAACGGTCATAGACTTAAGCACTACTTTAGAGGGGACATACCACATATGGTTGTCCCAGATCTCTAAACCTTCCCCAAGGACCAATGAATTCAGGGAATGGGTCAAGCTAAGTGACCTAAAACAAGCGCTTCGTGGGAGGCAACCCATGCTTATCCGTAGTAATATTATGTAGTAATGAATAAGTGTTTTTTGTTGTGAGGAGGCTTGACTCTTTCCTTTCTCATGTTTTATGTTTTTGTGATTGTCCAGGATTGTCCTGGATTTTTAAAGCCTCTCGTGATCGTGGCTTTGTCCTTCGTTCACTCGAGCTTCAAATCCTCAGCTTCATTTGGGAAATCCAATATTCAAATCTTATCGACTAACGTTTATCTTTAAGCATACTTAATAAATGGCTTAGAGTGACGTAGAGACCCTTCTTAAAACATTGAGGACAATGTTTAGTTTTAGTATGGGGGGATCTATCGATTTGATTGTGCCTGCAGTCGTTGTTTTCACGTAATCCCGTTTTTACCACAAAAAATTTTTGAAAAAAATACCAAAAAAATTGAAAAATTTTAAAAATTTTCAAAAATAAAATAAGTGTTTTGTCACAATTTTGACTTTACTGCTGGGTAGAATAAGAATAAATTTTGACTCGATCGAGCGTGTTGAGCTCTAGCTTGTTCCTTAACGTTTAGACTAAGCATTCATGAATCTTTGCGGAACTTCGCGAAGAACGAAAAATGATAGAGTTAAGTATGAGTTAGATGCTAAACAAGGATTATTTGGAAATCTTAAGAGCTCATGTATGTAATTTGTGGCTTTTTCTCCCATAAGCTCCTAACCGGACTAATAATACGTGCTATTTTTGAAAATTAAACTTAAATCAACAATTTTTGAGATGTAGTCAATAATATTTTTTAGTCTTAGTTCAAATTTATACTTAAATTTTCCAAAAAGAAGTCTTCTCTATATATCGTGAAATAAAGTAAAATGAAATGAAAAAAAAATGATGAAAAAAAATGATGAATAATAATTATAAACTGTGGGCTGATAAAAGTTTGCTGCATCTTGCCGGCTCACAACCGATGTTACAGCCTTCTAAAGAAAGCCCATAGTAAGAATAATAATCCGAGACCGATAAAAGTTTGCTGCATCTTGCCGGCTCACAACCGATGTTGCAGCCTTCAAAAAGGTCGAGGGTTACGATTGCATCAATGTTATGTTTAATGTTAAGTGAAATAAATGTGGTTAAATAAATATAGGGAAAATCTCTTTTTCTTAAGTTTAAATATGCTTTTGAACTAAGACTATTTCATTTTAAGTTGTGATTTTTCTAAATAAGCTATGTATAAACGGGAAACCTAAGAGTTTTTGAAACCGAAGGTCCGTGAGTCTCGATACTAGTCTCTGTGGGGTGTCAAAAGCCTGGTCACTTAGCCGCGAGGTTGGGATGTGTCGAGACGAAAGTCGCTACATGGGATGATCTCGCCTTCAAACTCATTATTCTCGGGTGGAACGTGAAGCATAGAATTTTGCATAAAAAATGTTGATCCATAGTTGAAATTCGAAATGGCACATTCACCTAAATATAATAATTGCCGGGAGTGAAAAGTTTACAAGTTACAAATATGAGTAGTGTTAGCATCTTAACTTATATTTAATGGTGATTTCGTTTTAAGCTTGGTTTGGGATGAGTGAAAAGTCGGGAACGATGAATTTATCCTATTTGGGGCATTTTAGGATTGAAATGCGTCTTGTTCTATGATCCCTAATGGTTATGAAAATAACGAAAGTCAAATATGTTATTTAGTTGCTTAAAAAGAAAAATACAAAAAAATAAAAAAAGGGGAAAAATACAAAAATATGTGTAGGAATAAGTATATATCTTTAAGAATGGTAAAAAATGAGGTTTTTCAAAGCTATTGATTCTTTAATTCCCTTTGATGAACACTTAGCTACATTTTGAGGTAATTAGTCGAGGGGGATCAAAATTCTTAGTTTTCTTAAGTGTTTACTTATAGCATTGCGTGAGGATACGACAATATCTTAGTATGGGGGATTTTGGTATGTGCTTAATTACACATACCATTTTCAATTAAAATCGGACTTAAATGACCAAAAACGTACCAAAAATACATCGTATTCGTATGTTTTGCATCTATATTGTGCTGGTAACGGATATCTAAGAAAAGGACAAAAACGAAGCCAAAACGACAAAACCGAGCACGAGAACGGAGAGAGCGTGAATGAAAAGTCAAATCAAAGCCAAAAGTCAAAAAGTCAAAGTCAAACAAAGTCAACCCGACAAAGTCAAAGTCAAAGGCGAAGCCGATATCGAAGAAATGTTAAATGGGCCAACCCGTACCCATCTAATGGGCCGGGTCAGCCCATTTAAACATTATGAAGACTTTATAAGACATAAGCCTTATAAAAAAAGGCCCAATACCTCTTTTCTATAACTCGGCCCAAGTCCAAAAGCCCAAACCCCCTTATAACAAACCTGTTATCCCATCACTCTTTAACCTTTACACCGTTAGTCCTCTAAGGACTAACGGTGCAAACATTTACCAACTTGAAGGGCTTAAATTGCCAATCTATAAGGACTATGATTGCAATTATACCATATAAACTCAGGGACCATTCTTGCCATTCTCCCTAACTTTTAAAAATGGCGCCAGTACTGTTCATTATCTCCCACACACGATTTGTGTGCCTGTCCCCTGCAACATACAAACAAAAGTTCCTCACTCTACAACAAAACATCACCATCCTTCATAACCCACCACACAAACAGCCAAAATCCACCTTGGCAATCCTATAATCCCCCATTCGACAAGGGAACAGGACAAAAGATCAAGGGTTGAGATCATAGGACTTGGGCACTACTCAAAATTGATGTCTATGACTGATTGAAGACTTGCCTCACACAACAAGCACACCCTTGAGCTGTCTCACGAAGAAAGCACACATCCTAGAACCTTCTTAGCTTTTGTATAAATAGGACTCATTGTAAACCCTTGGGCATGTAGTTTTTAACCTAGTTTAATTTTCAGCTTATTTTTAAGTCGTTTAAATTATTGTCTTTCAATTTCTAAGTCTTGTAACTTGTTTTTACTATTAATGAAAGTTTGAAGTTTTTAAGTAAAATTTTGGATTCCTATTTTTCTTATTGTTAAAAGCCTTTCATAAGCTACTTTAAGCTCTTGTTTAATCATATAAGCAACATGTTTTCATTTAAATATAAAGTACTTAAGAAAATTTTACAAAAAAACCAAAAAAAAAACACACACTCTCAAATACCACAGCTTAATGGATGATAAGCCAGTTATGGAAGGGCTTATGGACACCACTAGCTTGTTTTTAACAAGCTAAAGCTTGTATAATAGCTCTAAGAGCACTTGTTTGCCCTGTTTAAGCAAGGGCTTTTGTAAGTCTTCATTTTTTTCATTTTTAGCTTATTTACTGTAGAACTGCTTATTGGTGCTTATCTCTTGCTTATATCTGCTTATTTAGCTTGTTTATAAAAATAAGCACTTAAAACATCATATACAAGCTAGTAATAAGCAGATCTAAGCAAGAGATAAGCACTAATAAGCAGTTCTACAGTAAATAAGCTAGAAATGGAAAAATGAAGACTTACAAAAACCCTTGCTTAACAGGGCAAACAAGTGCTCTTAGAGATATTCTACAGCTCTAGTTTGTTAAAAACAAGCTTAGAGTGCCATAACCCTTCCGTAACTGGCTTATCATTCATTAAGTGTGGTATATGAGAGTGTGTATTTTTTTGGTGTTTTTTTTGTAAATATATTCTTAAGGTACTTTTATTTAAATGAAAAACAGGTTGCTTTATATGATTAAAACAAGAGCTTAAAGTAGCTTTATGAAAGGCTTTTAACAATAAGAAAAACAGGAATCCAAATTTTCTTAAAAACTTCAAAACTTTCATTAATCAGTAAAAACAAGTTACAAGACTTAGTAAATTGAAAGACAATAATTTAATATGACTTAAAAATAAGCTGAAAATTACACTAGGTTAATAAACTACAAGTTCAATGGCTTACAATGAGTCCTATTTATATAAAGCTAAGAAGGTTCTAGGATGCTTATGTGCTTTCTTGATAAGACAGCTCAAAGGTGTGTTGTTGTTGTGAGGCAAGTCTTCAATCAGTCATAGCATTCAATTGTGGTAGTGCCCAAAGTCTATGATCTCAACCCTTGATCTTTTGTCTGTTCCCTTGTTCGAATGGGGGATTATAGGATTACAAGGTGGATTTTGGCTGTTTGTGTGAGTGATGTTGTTGTAGGGTGAGGAACTTTTGTTTGTTGTTGCAGGGGACAGGCACACAAATGTCGTAATTTTTTGTTTTTGTGTGGGAGATAATGAAAAGTACTTGGCGCCATTTTTAAAAGTTAGGGGGAATGGCAAGAATGGTCCCTGAGTTTATATGGTATAATTGCAATCATAGTCCTTATAGATTGGCAATTTAAGCCCTTCAAGTTGGTAAATGTTTGCACCGTTAGTCCTTAGAGGACTAACGGTGTAAAGGTTAAAGAGTGATGGGATAACATGTTTGTTATAAGGGGGTTTGGGCTTTTGGACTTGGGCTGAGTTATAGAAAAGAGGTATTAGGCCTTTTTTTTATAAGGCTTAAGTCTTATAAAGTCTTCATAATGTTTAAATGGGTTGACCCGGCCCATTAGATGGGTACGGGTTGGCCCATTTAACATTTCTTCGATAGTCGTTTGTCGGTTTGATATTTGATGCTTGAATGGAACAAATTTGGATTTGGTTTTCTAAATCTACAGGAAAATTAAGGCAATTTACACTAAAAACAATTAAAGCAACACAATTTTAAACTAAAAACGAAAATCGAGATTCCTAAAAACGCGCCTAAATTATCAACTAAGTCAAAATTAAACCCTAAAAATTCAAACTTAGTTTTTAAACCTCTAAAATGACAAAAGAAAATTTTCTAAAAAGGAATTATATTTTTTTGACTTTTTAATAAATTTTATGAATTAAAAACATATTTAATCTATTTAAAATTCTAGAAAATAACAAATTAACACCTAAAAATTCCAAAAAATGATTTTCTACTTTAGAAAAGTCTAAAATATGATAAAAACTCAGAAAACTATTTTTCACTACTTTTTATAATTAAAAACTATTTTCTAAAATTAGTTTAAAAAGCTAAAAATGAAATTTAAAGTCTAAAAATGATAAAAATGTTTTTAAAGTTTGGAAACCTTAAAATATTAATTCTAAAACTAAAAACTATTTTTTTGTATTTTTTAAAATTAATTTTCTATTTTTAAATGATTTTCTAAAATTTTAAACTACGAAAAATAAATAAAAATAATAAATAAAGTTGGAAAAATCTAAAAAATTACAGGAAAGTCCTAAATGATGTAAAGTTCCTAGGAAAAATAAGTTGGATAAGCCAGCTTAAGAAATCAGCTCTAAAAAGCCCAAAATAAGCTTCGAAGTGCTTATGAGAAAAAGGGGTGAAAACCTGTATAAGTAAATTGATTATGCAAAGTCTAACGGAAAAGTCCCAAGGGCGCTAGTGGTAGAGGGTGTGTGTG
>BQNB010128111.1:0-19334 GCA_026074375.1 Tanacetum coccineum | reverse complement strand
TCTCTTATTCCAATTTCCATTCATCCATGAGTGAAATATCACCTTTTGAGTCCTTCCATCCACTTTCTTATGGTTTTTGAATAATGTGTTTACGTTTGATAAGAATTCAAGTGGATCAATCCCCCAGTTCTCTCCTTCGTCTAACATTTTATCTTCTCTATCGTATGATCTGGGATAGAATCTACAGAAGAATTTCTCAACAAGTTCCTCCCAAGTGGTGATTTTTCCATCTCCCTCACTAATCAACCATTCTTTAGCATCATCGGTCAATGAGGGAGGAAAGACTTTCATTCGTAGTTGATGGGAATCTACGCCAGGAACGTAGATCAAATCAACTATTTTAAGTACCTTAGCAATGTGATCCACCACGTCTTCATTGCACGTTCCATGATATACGTTATTTCTTAATTCCACCAAAAATTCTTTGTTGAGTTCAATGTTTATGTCGTTACTGGTGATAGAAAGATTTGATTCAGTAGGAGCTTTTTCTATGTTATCAGATAGAATTGGTTCAGCCATGACTTCTTGTAGTTCCTTCTTCAATCAACTAGCTCTGATAAGTTCTTCCTGTAACAAGGGTAAACATATCAGCAGGATTTGCTCTGAAGAAAGATAGAAAATTTTCTAGCACGAAAGTCAAATACAGAAAACTTAGAATCTGTTTCTATTCTAGATGATCGATACGCCGTATCCAATGGAAGTGGATACGCCATATTAATCAGTTGAATGAATACGCTATATTGGACGGAAAGTTGGATACGCCGTATCCGATGGAAGTGGATACGCCATATTCAGCTATCGACCAGAACAGTGTATTAAGAAAAACAATTAAATACGCAAATAATTAAACACAAATATATACAAGCAAACTAAACTAACATATATACAAAAATATACAGAATATACAAGAATACACACTAATCTAAATTACACTACTCTTAAGGGTTAGATCTAATCTAATGTTAAAAACTAAAATATCAAATAAAAATCAAGATTAATTTTCACTCCCCGGCAGCGGCGCCAAAAACTTGATGTGTCGTTGTGTGGTGTATATTTTATTGATTCAAGTTTTAAATTTATATTTTGCCGACTAAACCAAAAACAACACTTTAACAGGCAGTGTACCCGATCGGTAGTAGTTTCGTGGTAAGTAGGGTGTCAAACACTTGAAGCAAGATTAACTTTATTAATTTAATTAATATATTGGCAATCTAATCTATGTTAATTCTATTCTATTCTAAACCTATGTTAAACCTATGTCAGTCTAAATCCTAATTCTAACGGGAAAAAGGGGTTTTCAGCCTGAGAGACTGGCACGGTTTGGTTGGTGACTACAATCAATTCAAGGCACTTTTACCCACGTAAGCTAATTAACAAAAGATAAAAGAGCGGTCGAACCTTATATAAGAAAATTGTATTAACCATTATTAATCTGATTAGAAAGTTGGTTTGTTTATTAAGTGCAATGATTTCTTCTCTCGATGTGGCATATCATTCTTAAGACTTAGGGTTTACATCATCCTAAGACCTAGACACATTAATTATGTCACAATTAAAGCATCCGCATAAAACATCCGTATTTGCTGATTAGATTCTATCTTAGGGATTAAAGCAATGGTGATCTTGTTAAACCCTAGCTCATAGAGACTTTACCCACTTATCGCTTAATGGCAATTTATACACTAGTAGTCCACTTGTCCAACTATCCAATGGAATCAGAATGTTATAGGTCACCTGCTAGTCAACACGATCAATAAACCATTGGCAATATCCAATTAACTAGTTAAGCCTGAAGCGTATCCTAGACACAGACTTAAAAGGACAATATTTGTGTAACTATAATTCTAGATGTATAAATCACTATATGGAGAGCTATCTCAGACTCTAGATCTACTTGGTCCGCTTCACTAGATCCAGTTGAATGATAGGACACATACAAAAGCGCGTAAACAAGTATTAATTGATAAACATAAACAAGCATTCAACGATAAATCAAGAAATCAAGATAAACAAATACCAAACATTCAGATCTTCATGATAATTGCTAATACCCGAAGGTATTAGCCTTCAAACGTCATAATAAATACAAGAGCAATTATTTAGCCAAGGTAAACTAACCGAGTTAACGAATGATACCAAAAAATGATAGATACTAAAGTTATATTGGAATTACCGATGTCTTCTATGGAATTGATACGTTGCACAAACTCTTATGACTTTTTTCTCCTCTGAAAATCGATTTTATGGTTTAGGTATCGTGATATGATTTAGCCACACTGAATAGTCATTTGTAGTTTTCTATTTATAAGGTTATGAGGTCGGTTGTCTTCGGCGTAGCAAGTGTTGGAGTACGGCAGTTTTGAATTTCTTAGAGTAGGGATACGCTTGAAATACTTCCAGAATATTACCCTTGTATTTCATAGTTTGATTATGGCGTACTTGAGTCTCTCTGGATACGCGTTTTAAGATTTTTCCTCTGTGTCTTTGGTGAGGCGCAGGCACGATTACGCAGTATTTCCTTGATGGATACGGCGATATTGGTATTTCAATAATAGTAATCTTCAATATATCATTATTTAATCTGCAGGGAATGCGCTCTTTGCTTTCTTTTCAATCAAAAATTTTTATATTTGAGAATTGCAGTAATTATGGAGTATTTGGTGAAAGATAGCAAAAGGCGCGCATTCTGGAGCTTAAATGAAGATATTTTGAAGATTACTATTCTGAAGACCAATACACCGTATCCATCAAGGAAGATATGGCGTATCCGTGCCTTCACTCACCAAAGACACAAAGGAATGAAGCTCAATACACCGTATCCAGAGAGACTCAATACGCCGTATCAAAGATATAGTATGTGAATATTCTAGAAGATATCAAGCGTGGTCCCTACTCCAAGAAATCCCCAATACGCCGTATCTAATCTTTGGATACGCCGTATTGAACCGACTTCCAGACCTTATAAATAGAAAACTCAAAAACGAGTTTTAAGTGTACTAAATCATATTCTCGATACCTAAACCACAAAAGTCGATTTTCAGAGGAGAAAAAGAGCAGAAGAGGTCAAGCAACGTTATCAATTCCATAGGAGACAACGTGTAATTCCATGTACTTTAGTAATCGTTCAGTTTTTGGTATCATTCGTTAACTCAGTTAGTTTACCTTAGCTAAATTATTTCTTTTGTATTTATTATGGCGTTTGAAGGATAATACCTTTGGGTATTAGCCATTATTATGAAGATCTAAATGTTTGGTATTTGTTTATCTTGATTTCTTGATTTATCGTTGAATGCTTGTTTATGTTTATCAATTTATACTTGTTTACGCGCTTTTGTATGCGACCTATCATTTAACTGGATCTAGTGATATGGACCAAGTAAATCTAGAGTCTGGGATTGCTCTCCATATAGTAATTTATACATCTAGAATCACAGGAACACAAATATTGTCCTTCTAAATCTGTGTCTAGGATACGCTTCAGGCTTATCTAGTTAATTGGATATTACCAATGATTTATTGATCGTGTTGACTAGAAGGTGAACCTAGATAATTCAACAAATAATGTTCTGATTCCATTGGATAGTTGGACAAGTGGACTACTAGTGTATAAATCGCCATTAAGTGGTAAGTGGGTAAAGTCTCTATGAGCTAGGGTTTAACAAGATCACCATTGCTTTAATCCCTAAGATAGATTATAATCAGCAAATAAGGATGCTTTATGCGGATGCTTTAATTGTGACAGAATTAATGTGTCTAGGTCTTAGGATGATGTAACGCCTAAGTCTTAAGAATGATATACCGCCTCAAGAGAAGAAATCATTGCACTGAATAAAAAAACCAACTTTCTAATAGAATTAATAATGGTTAATGCAGTTTTCTTATATTTGGCTCAACCCCTCTTTTATCTTTTGTTTATTTGCTTGCGTAGGTTAAAGTGCCTTGAATTGATTGTAGTCACCAACCAAACCGTGTTAGTCTCTTAGGCTGAAAAGCCCCTTTTCTCGTTAGAATTAGGATTAGGACTGACATACGTTTAGAATAGGATAGAATTAACATAGATTAGATTTAACATGAATTAGATAACTAAAATATAAATAAATTAAGAGATTTAACCTCGCTTCAAGTGTTCGACACCCTACTTACCACGAATCTACCACCGACCGGGTACACTGCCCGTTAAAGTGTTAAGGTGATAATTTTTGTGTTAAGTCACAAAATATAAACTTAAAACTTGAAACATCTTAAATATACAAAAAAAACCACGACAACGACCAAACCCCCCCCCATCATATATAATGTAATAATTACACACATATAATTGTAACACGCACACCAAACTTTGGATGCCGCAGGCGGAATTAGCATTGGGTGATTACTAAAATAGCACCATTACAACAAGATAAATAAAAACTACACCAAATGAGAAACGTTTAAACAAACATGTGTTATGCCATTTATTAATTTGAGATAAATGCGATCAGGTCCCCACAAGACCGCAACCCGCAAACCATTACAAACATTTGAAAAACAAATGATTCAAAATAAAGACATTGTTGTAAGACAACTGTAAGACATTGTTTTTGAAAGACAAGGAACAAACAAGTAGGACCTTTCACCAAATTCCATCACACGCCGAAAGCGACACCTCCACGCCATCGTTTCCCCTTCATTCCCTAGGTTAACACTGGGATAAAACATGGCTTAAAACGTCAACAAACAACAATTTGAGTGATAATTCATAGAGTTTAAAATAATCAATAATCATTAATCTGTGAACACATAATTAGGTCTCCACTGGGTAAACCTTGCAACGAATACAATGTATAACCAACCTCTTTTTCTTATCATGCAATTAAGCACATGAACAACGAACGTTAACAATCATTTGTCCTTCCATACTGTCAATTTGCCCCAAAACAAGGTAATATGGGTCATATACTTACTACTTTTAATACAAAATGTCCCATTTGACGAACAAACTGTTGTTCCACAAGAATTCATACCCCTGTACAGGTTTCCAAAACCAATTGATCTATTTAATGCATTAGCGTTCACCTCATAAGGCGATTAACCGGTTCATGAAATAAATGACTTAGACAATAGCTACTTATTGCGGAAACAACCTCATAATCGGGTACGACATACCATAAAATTCATATGTGTTTGATTATATAAAAAAACATGTATTTCCCTCGTCGGGTTTAAACATAATCAAAAGATATAAATGCGAGCTATGACTTACCATAAAGCAAGATCCAATTCATCAAATCAACATAGCCAAATAGCTTCAACTTCTTAAAAACCGCGACCTATATAATAAATAAATAGCGGTAACGTGACTAAAAGTATAGTAAACACATAGAAGCTACATTGCATCTATATATATCACTATTATGTATATACCATCATATACTACAATACCCCAAAATGCGACGCACCACATTTCGACTTTGACGCACTAGCATATCACAAACGTTTTCCACAAAGTTTCATTTTTAGAAGGTTGCCCATAAAAAAGGATAAATAATCCGAACTTCATATTTCGTCATCAATTAACTAACATTAAACTAACCCATTGCTCATATATAACCATTCAAAGTTTAACGCAAGTTTGACTTTCAAAAGCCAAACTTCGTAGTTGACTTTTACCCAAAAATAACCAAACTTGACTCGGCCGTAAAACGTTTATTATTAAGAGTTACGTGACGATCCACCTATCGAAACGTAGCTAAAGGCGAACACTATCACTTTTCATCATCAAAAATAACTTTTAAAAATTTCTCGACTCGCTACGAGTCAGTCAAACTTTCTGGTCAAACTTGGTCAACCCAAACCTATTAAAATTACATTTTTGATATAATCCGACTATCAAAACATGCTTAAATATCGTATTTAAGCATACCAAAACCATCAAACTTTGGTCAATAACCAAATATAGTTTCAATACTTTCCGCACTTGAATCTTATAGCAATAATCATAATACACGCAATATAATCAATTTAATCAACACAAAAACATAACTAGAAGCTCACAATGTTTATAAGAAAAATCAAATATGGTTTCCCCCTTTGCTTTGAAATCAGACAAACCACCAATACCAAATAAACCAACCTTTTTCAATTAACCAACTTCACTACAACACTAATCTAACTCTTTTGAACACCCCTTTATACTCGAAAACTTTAAGTACAAACCAAAAATCTAACTTCTTCAAAACTTAATGCATGTAGGATTTTAATAATGGGATTTGTAGGCGTTGATACAAGGATTAATAATATGTAAATAGATTTAATTGCATGATGGAAAATCAATGGATTGTGTGTGTGTTTTTGCTTGGCCGGTCGAACAAGAAGGAGAGGAGGAAGAATTTTTTTTAGCAAAAGTGTTATAATGTGTGTGTTAGGTGCTTTATATAGAAATCAACTTTGACACTTTGACACTTTTAGTCCTTCCTTCTCATTAGTCCTCCAAAATTAGTACAAAGGTCTTTTTCTTTTATTTAAAATTGGCCAAAGACTCGGGTGGCACCACGTTAGTAAATATTTTAAATCCGTCCTACTAAATTTACTTTAAAACGTTTAATAAAACGTTAAATCATGTAAAACACGACCTTTAAACATGGTTTTTACAAAAACTCAGGGAACGCATTAAAATACAAAAATAAGATAATCACGCTCTTAGAGCGAAAACATAAATTTTTTTGACTTTCTCAGACGTTAAAAACAAATAGAAACTCAATCACGTCTTGAAATTACCCAATAAATGGAAATTTTCATCAAACCTTATATAGCATAAACGACTATAATTAATTACGTATAAAAATAATTATCATAGCTTGGGATAAACGTTGACCTAAAGCCCGAGTTATTACATTCTCCCCTCCTTTATGGAGCACCGTCCCGGTGCTCAACTCGACTTATCCGCTCTTCCTCGCTTCGTCCTTACTTGTAAAGAGATGAGGGTACTTTTTCTTAATCTGATCCTCATGCTCCCAAGTTAATTCTGGACCTCTTTACGAATTCTAATGAATTTTAACGATAGGTATCCGACTTTGCTTAAGTCGCTTGGCCTCTCTATTAACAATTCCACTGGCTCTTCAATCATATGCAACTTATCATCAAGTTGAATCTCATCCATCGGAACAACAATATCTCCTTCCGCTAAACATTTCTTAAGATTCGAAACATGAAAAGTACTATGAATCCCTTTTAACTCTTCAGGTAGCTCTAACGTATAAGATACAGGACCAAATCTAGCTAGAATCCTAAATGGCCCAATATAACATGGACTTAACTTTCTGCGCCTTCCAAAATGCACAGCGCCCTTCCACGACGATACCTTGAGTAGTACCATATCACCAACTTCAAATTCCAACGACTTAGTTCTTCTATCCGTGTAGCTTTTCTGGCGACTACGTGCAATTAACAAGTGGTTCTTAACCTGAATGATCTTCTCGATCGTTTCACGTATCATTTCTGGACCGATGAGTTGGCTATGTCCAACCTCACTCTAGAAAACAAGTGATCTACATTTCCGTCCGTACAAAGACTCATATGGTGCAGCCTTAATGCTCGCGTGATAACTATTATTGTATGAGAACTCGACCAATGGCAGATGACGATCCCAACTACTTCCAAAGTCAATCACACATGCACGCAACATATCTTCCAGCGTTTGTAAAGTCCTTTCGCTTTGTCCCTCCATTTGAGGGTGGTAAGCCGCACTCATATCTAAATTCGTCCCCAACGCTTTCTGAAGTGATTTCCAGAATCTCGATGTAAAATGGTTATCTCAATCCGAAATGATCGAAACAGGAACACCATGCCTACACATAACTTCCTTTAAATAAAGTTGCGTGAGCTTCTCCATGGTATCAGTCTTCTTCATGGGTAAGAAATGAGCTAATTTGGTCAATCGATCGACAATGACCTAAATTGTATCATATCCACTTGGCGTTCTTGGCAGTCCACTCACAAAATCCATAGTAATCCTTTCCCATTTCCAAACAGGAATCTCACGTTGTTGCAACAATCCAGATAGTTTCTGATGCTCGGCTTTAACCTTCGCACAAGTCAGACACTTGCTAACATACGTGGCAATATCAGCTTTCATACTCGGCCACCAGTACAACAACTTCAAATCTTGATACATCTTGTTCGATCTCGGATGGATAGAATACTTGGACTTATATGACTCATGCATAACCAAATCCCTCAATCCACCATATCGCGGAAACCAAACATGATTTCCAAAACAACATGTTCCATCAGGGCGAAACTCGAATATTTGCTTAATTAGTCTCCTAAATTTTTTGCCTGCACATTATTCCTTTTCATTGCTTTGATCTTCAAGAATTTGCTTTGGTAGATCATTGTGAACAGTCATCATCAAAGCTCAAACACGCAATGGCCTATTCCTTTCCTTTCGGCTTAAGGCGTCAGCCACAACATTCGCTTTTCTAGGATGATACCGAATCTCATAGTCATAATCACTTAACAACTCAATCCATCTCCGTTGTCTTAAGTTAAGCTCTTTTTGGTTTAAAATATATTGTAGGCTCTTGTGATCAGTGAAAACCACATTTCGTTCCATACAAATAATGTCTCCATAACCTAAGAGTAAAAATAACGGCTCCTAATTCCAAATTGTGAGTAGTGTAATTCTCTTTATGGACTTTCAATTGTCGAAAAGCATACGCTATCACCTTTTCCCTTTGCATCAACACGGCTCCATAACCCTTAAGTGACGCATCGCAATAAACCACAAAATCTTTCGTTCCTTCGGGCAACGCTAAAATTGGTGCACTACATAACTTTTACTTCAGTGTATGAAAAGCTTCCTCTTCTTCTTTTCCCCACTCATATTTCTTATCTTTCTGAGTCAACTTAGTCAGTGGCTTAGAAATCAAAGAAAAACCTTGGATAAACCTCTGATAGTAACCATCCAATCCAAGAAATTGCCTCACCTCTGTTGGTGTCGTTGATGCAACCCAATTCTTAATGGCATCGATCTTGGCAGGATCAACATGAACACCATTTTGATCAATCACATGACCAAGAAATTGTACTGAATCTAGCCAAAAATCACACTTTGAAAACTTACCGTACAATCTCTCTTTCTTAAGCAGCTCCAAAACAATCTTCAAATGATTTTTGTGCTCTTTTTTGTCCTTAGAATAAACCAAAATATTATCGATGAACACAATGACGAACTTATCAAGATATGGCTTACATACTCGATTCATCAAGTCCATAAACACAGCAGGCGCATTAGTCAATCCAAACGGCATCACTTGGAACTCATAGTGACCATACCGAGTTCTAAATGCAGTAATTAGAATGTCCTCTTCTTTAATGCGTAATTGGTGATATCCTGATCGCATATCGATCTTAGAATACACGCTCAAACCTTGAAGTTGGTCAAATAAATCATCGATTCTTGGGAGAGGATAATGATTCTTGACAGTTAGCTTGTTCAACTCGCGGTAATCTATACACATTCGAAAAGATCCATCTTTCTTTTTCACAAACAACACCGGTGCTCCCTACGATGATGAACTCGGATGAATAAATCCTTTCTCCAGCAGTTCTTGCAGTTGTACTGACAACTCTCTCATCTTGGACGGTGCCAATCTATATGGTGCTCTTGCAATAGGTGCAGCCCCTGGTATCAGATCAATTCGAAACTCTACTTGTCTCGGCGGTGGTAGTCCCGACATATCGTCTAGAAATACCTCAGGAAAGTCATGAATTACAGGTTCGTCTTCTAATAATTTCTCCTTCGATTTCTTTTCCGTCACGTGTGCTAAAAACAAATAACAACCTCATTCGAAATACTTACGGGCTTTAATACAAGATATGACCTTTATCGAGACATACCTTTATCACTTTCGACTATCAACATCTTGTTTCCGTACGGTATACGAAAAACCTTCTCGCCATAGACAATAACGGCATCGTGCTTGACAAGCCAGTCCATACCGATTATAACATCGAACATACCAAGCTTAATTAGCATTAAATTTATTTCAAAAATATGGTTCACTAAATTCAAAGTGCAACCTTTTAACACGGTGTTCGTACTAACTACCCTTCCATCAGCTAACTCTACCTCATAACTGGTATCTATTTTAACCGGATCGATATCAAGCATGGAACTAAATCTAGTGTTCACAAAACTCCTATCGGAACCCAAATCAAATAAAACAGAGGCATAGCGGTTATTAAGTAGAAACATACCAGTAACCACATTCGGACCTTGCGACTCAACATCCTTAATCACATATGCTCGGCCACGAACTTCTCCCGTATCCTCTTGCTTAACCTTCTTTGGGCATTGGTTCCTAGTATGACCTTGCTCACTACAATCATAACAAGTCAGAATGGGCTAAGCATTTGCATCCGTGGCAACATTATTTTCCTTGCAGTACCTTGCTTTGTGCCCAACCTTTCTACACTTGTGACACTTGATCGTACATTGACCAACATGGCGAGTAAAATAACGTTCACACACAGGAAGTGATCCAGAAGACACCTTTCCATTAGTAGGAGCAGTAGTCATAGCTCGCGCGTTCCCTTACTTTTGGTTATTATGCGAAGTTTGGCATGAGTTATCCTTGTGATTACTCTTACCACTACTATTCCTACTATAACACCCTGTTTTTTCAAGTCATTGATGACGTCGATAAATCTACTATTCATTTATGTATTGTACGCGTTTGCTTTAAATCGTAAATGTTAAGCTAAATCGCGTAAGCTAAAAATTAGCGTTCAATGTAAACGGGCATCAAACAATTAAGCGTTTAAATCAAGCAAGTATTAAATAATTATTTTGAGAATAATTATGATCTTTGTTCATTTTATTTTTATCGGATACGTAAAGTGTATACGTTTCGCGATAAAGCGCGCTTAGGCATTCCCGGAACCACCAAAACTTTTCTACACTTCAACAAATACCCACTTTTATACCCGATACATAAAAGTTACAAAAATGTATCATATATATCATACATGGGATGAATTTGTTGCAATTTATACAAGAAAAATGAAATAAATCTTTCAACTAGGTCTTTGTACCATATCATCTCATTAAACCTTACCATACTTTGTCTCTTTGACCAAAGACCAAGAAACAAGATCCATAAAACCCTCAAGGTGTTTTTGACTAGATAATGCATACTTTTTGACCAAGGACTACCATATATACATGTATACTAGTGTAAGAAACTCATAGATATCAAAACACTTAGCTAAAAAGATCAAAAATCTATTCCTTTGTACCCTTAGCCACCCACGGCTCAAACCAACCTTAATACCCAATCCCTATCAAATTTTATACAACCTATACACATCTACATACATCATTCTTAAGACATTCTAAGGTGTTTCCAAGCATTGGCTAATCATTTACAAGTGTTGAAGCAATAAATCAAGATTAGGGTTTTCATTTGGAAACTAGGGTTTTCTTGGTTATAATCTTGGGTTTTAAGTCTAAACAAGGGTTTAGCACTTATTTGTCATCATCCTACATCATCTCACTAAGGTTATCTAAATCCCTTAACTTTTCATCTATATGATTATATGTATATGTGATGTTTATATAGTGAAATCACCATTAGGATATGTTTAACTTGTAAACATGGATTTTTCTTGTAAATATAGTTTCATGAGCTTTTAGTCATGATATGTGAACACTAAAATAAAGTCATAATGGAAGTAAAAGACTTGTACACTTATGGTTATGATGTAAAAGTGGTTATGGATGAACTTGTAGTAAAAAGTTACTTATGGAAATTATGGTTTAAAAATGCTGTTAAGGACTTAATGACTTAGACAAATGGACAAATTATGAACTATGGATTATATAATATGTATAATATAGTATATTAAGAGTAGGGGGTGTTGAGAAAAAAACCATGTTGGAAATTAACTATAGTTAGAAAAGTATATAAAACTAACTATATAAACAAGTGTACATTCTTATTCAAAATGGGCTGTTTGGTTCGTACAATAACAACCATATTATGTATTAGAAAGATAGTACGACTTATGACGATTCCGAAAAGGTAAGAAACTTGTCCAAACGGATAAATAACGAAAATTTACGCTAATTACAGAGTTTATACGTTTTAATTTTAAACACGAATTTTTATAAAATAACTTTTATAAAAACAAATCAACAGGCAAGTTTATAATGTTTTGAACAAATAAAACAATATATATTAAGGATTCCAAAATGATAAGAAAAACGTAATTTTCAAAATAATAAAATCAATCGAATGTAGTTTTATGAATTTTTTGCGGGTTTTTTCGGTAATTAAAAAGTTTTATAAAAATAACTTTAATAAACTATGAACAAGTAAAAACAAACTATTCATGACAGAAACTTTTTATTTTATGTAAACCCTATAAAATTGATATAATTTTCAATAACGAGACGATCATCAAAAGAAATATCGCTAAAACGGAGCTATAACGAATAAAATACGACGTTTACGGGTTTTACGATAACTAAAACTATAAAAATAACTTTATAACTGGTGTGAACAGTAAAAAGTACTGTTCATCAGAGGATCAAAAATATGAAAATGTCCAAATTATGATAACTCATCCTAATACTAAAAGCGTGGGCCATAAGAACCGATTAAAAACGGACTTAAAAACGCGAAAGTTTACGAGGCCGTTTTTTACTACAACGATAATTAATAAACTTTTAACTGAATTAAACGCATAATTTTTTTCACAAATAATTGATTGTGATTAAGCTGTATAGAATTTATATTGTGGTTTATCAAAGGTACTATATTACTAGGGATTTCATGAGATGAGCCTCCTACGGGTGCGTATCGACGAGTTGCTGGATTTACGATTTAAAGTGTCCTAGCTCCTCATACGTTCACTACATGACCTCTTAATTATGATAGCCCGGATGATAGTATGATGTAACTAACATAGACCCTGTAATTTGATGTTAGTTAATATCGAAGTACATGGTACATATAACGACTTATATAATAGTGCATCTGACGATTTGGCGTGACGCAGTTATCTTGTGATATTTAGATTAACCAGAACTCAAGGTGATTTATAGCCCACAATTTTTAACGATTTCCAATGAATTATAAACTATGGGGTTGGGAAACATGCTTTGTTTTATAAAAATTGGAGGACGCAAGTGGAGTATTTTATAATTGATTACATGTTTTTGCCTAAGTAGCATAACCCAAGTGTGATCCATTATCATGAACTGACAATTTGCATAGATGTAGGTTGTTAATTAACCTTATGTGATCGCGAATGTTTATATGAAAAATCTATTTGGGAAACGACCTCCCCGTTCGGGTGACTAGCTATCACCAGGAACGAACGTTATAGCATGTCGAATTGGGGATGTTTCGGGTTAGACATCTAATCGGGCAGAAATTGCAATATATATTATTGCAAGAAAGATTGTCGAGCTTCAGTGTCATGAGCATATGAAAAATTAAATCGGGTTTGTAATGTCTGCAATGTGGTTTTCATTAATCACGGGGAAAGTCTTGCTGGTCCTGCATATTATGATTTATCCAAACCTTATGAAAATCACAAACATTATTTGTTGACCCGTTTTAAAGCAATGTTTTTTCTAGAATCAGTAAGCCATAAGGTGGCAAGGATTACATTGGTGATTTTTGTTTTGGGAAGTCATGCAAAAAGATATGGTTGTATTATGTTATTGGGAAAACTCATGTGTTTTGAACCCAGTATCTTTGAATTAACAATAAGGAACATGTTAAAGGCTTTGGCCTATTTTGTAATCAAATATTTGTTAAATCCAAAAAAAGGTATTAGTTTTTAAAAGACTTTTTTTTGGGGTCGTCTATATATATCATGTAGTTAAAGATCCTATGAAGTTAACATGCCCCCGGAGGTCCCCCTTATTCCGCTGCGAACCCATTTTGGAGGTTTAAACCCACGTTTGAAAGTTCTCCCACCTTTTTCGCTTCTTTTCCTTCCAAATCCTTTCATCTCTAGCTTAGCCAAATTTTGTCTTCCATCAACTAATAGGTCCATACCGCATAGAATATAAAAGCTTCATTCATGTTGCAGGCTTAAGAAGAAGTAACATTCAAAACCCTTATGTTCTCTAAGCAATCCTTGGATGTAGGCAGCAATCTTCAACTTCCAGGCATTCAAACCTTTCTCAGGACACATCAAAGCTAACTCATTGAACCTTTGAGTATAAGAAACAATGTTATACTCCTTGTCCTTCAGGTTCCATAATTCGTGCTCAATTCTTTGAAGTTCTTCTATTGGACAAAACTCTGTAGTCATCCACATATTTCATCTCAGTCTAGAAGCATTTCGTTTCACACAGTCATCCCCCCCAAACCCATGGTTGCACCTTACATCCCACAGTCAAAAAGCAGGTCACCTTACAGTGTTGCCAGCAGTAAAACTTAACTCTTCTTATATACCCTCTGCACATTCACTAATTTCCAGAAAACACTCTCAGTTTTCCCCTCGAATCATCTCGTAAATTCAACAGCATCCCTTTAGTTACATGAAAAATATAGGATTGCAATTTTCATAAATCCAGCCAAAAAGTGCACTCACGAAACAACAGGTGCGGCAAATCTTGACTCCCTAACTGGTCTAGACCCTCTAGCCATCATTTCTCTAGCAATTTGCATGTCCCTAAGTGGAGCCCACTCTCAGCAGCGATAGCAGCATCGATACTTTCCTTGATCATTTGACGAATAGCAGCTTGAGTCAAAGTGCAGAATTAGGAAGGCATGATTTCTGTCACTTCACACATATACAATCTAATAACATTCATAACATGATATACTCATAAACATGTATAATGACAAATTCAAATTACAATCACGTCACAACAAAACATCAAGTAGTAATCCAAAAGAAAGTCCATTCATTTTATCACAAAAGATTTATACATGGTTGCATTATTTTCATGAATGATACCAAATCGTTACAACCAATGGAATCAAGTCTACTATTAATAAGGATTCTTAGTTTTACTGATTACACAAAAAGATACTACAATTGAAACTAAACAACTAAGCGAATCACGAAGTAGATCCTCACGGCATTCAATGGATGAACTCCTTCTCACATCTGTCAACAACACGAACATCGATAGCTTCATTTGGTCTTTCTTTAAACACAAATCCCCTATGAATCATCTCTCCATAGAACTCATGAGCTTGAACTCTAGTCCAATAGATATCTCTCATCCAAACCACCTTCCGTTCGTTCTGCATACAAGAAGTGGGGTTGCTAAACCTTGCTTTCTTCCAGTTCCAGTTACTTTAATTTTTATTTACACTCATCTGTTTCTTCAGCATTACCAACCTTTTCAACCAGCTTTTCCATTGTAGTCGTTCCTTGCTCCACACTAGAACACACTTCATTACCCAAATCCAAAATCAACTTACCATAATACTCGTCCTTTGCCTTTCTTTTCTTTTCGACCAATGCATGCGCCGTCTCAACGACCACAACATCGCATACAAAAGAGAAGCCATCCCGAACCAAAAGAGAGTTAATGTACCTGCCTCATGAACCAGCAATAGAACCATCACTGTCCTCAATCAAAGTGAAGAGGAAAACAAATAAGAAACGACATCACCTCACCTCATGGACACTAGTAGGAACAGTTTCATCCTCGAACTCAATCGTGTCCTCAACCTTAATCATATCCTCAGGCTCTGAATCAAAAGCAAGCGGCAAAGAGTTAAGAGGATCCACCTATCAACTCTGGCTCATTCTTATCTTCCTTGATGTTGACTTCCATATCATCTTCTTCTTGAGGTTCTTCTTCTTCCTTAAATTCTTCCTCTTCCACGTCCTCGTCTTCATCTACTAAGACAGGCTCGGGAATAACAGGAACATCATCATGTTGATTCGGCTTAACTACAGGTACATCATCTACATGATCGGGAGGAATTACGTTTACCATGATAATCTAGAAAATATCATATGATACTTTTTTTTTTTTTAGTTTATTGTTTATATGGGTTTAATGTTGTGTGTTTTTTCTCATTTTTTTTTTATTCTTTTTTATATTTTTTTTATTTTACTTTTTAATAATTTTATGAAATGTTAAGATTTTAAGTTTCTGTTTGGGTATTTTTTTGTTATTTTTTACTTAACATTTTTTTTTATTTTTATGATATAAGTATGGATAAATAGTGTGGCTCAATAGCGTTCCAATTAGAATACTATTATCCAAAATAACAGCTCGCATAAGAGCGCAACAAACAAAATTTCATAATTCGTGACATTCTCATTCAGTATATACCTCATTTATACTCCAAGCATATATAATAATAATTATATAATCACATAACAATCTATGCATACAACACATGCATAAATATACTTATACATAACAATTTATGCATACAACACATGCACAAATATAACACTTCGTTCTTATTTTTTCACTATGTAACCAATGGCAACGAGGAGTCTTGGCGTGCGTGTAAAAGCATTATAGTTAGGTTTTTGCAAAAAAGACTAACCTAGTTTCTTTATAACTTTAGGCATTTTGATACCACTCTGTAACACCGCCAACTTGGATTGCGCAGCGGAATTAAGCAATTGGTGTTACTAAATAGCATCATTCCACCAAATAACAGAAAATGACCCCAAATGAGATACGTTAAAAAAACATGTGTTCCATTATTAAGTCAAAGATAAATGCCTTCAGGTCCCACACAGAAACGCAACTGCAAACCATTACCAACATTTGAAAAAACTATTGTTCCAAATTAAGACAATTGTTCTAAAGACAACATAAGACAAATGGTTTTTGAAAGAACAAGGAACACCACAAGTAGTCCTTTTCAACAAAATCCATCATAACGCACGACACCTTCCGACTCACGCCATCGATGCTTTCATCCTTAGTTACCTGGATAAAAACAGTTAAACGAAAACCTTAAGCAAACAATGTTAGAAGTGAAATTTCATAGAATTTAAAATAATCAATAAGTAATAGATTTTTTAAAAAAACCCTAATTTAGTTTCTCGGGTAAACATGCAATGAATACAATGTAAATAACAATCTCTTTTCTATCACGCATAAAAGCTCATGACACCGAACGTTTAACAATACATATGTCCATTCATAAATTCAATTTGCCCCAAAACAAGGTATTAAATGTCATATACCTACTAATTCAAATACAAAATGTCCGTTTAAACAGGTGTTTCACAAGGATTCATACCTGGACACAGGTTGTCAAACCCAATAGATTCTATTAATGCATTAGCGTTTCACACTCATAAGGGCGATTAAACGTTTCATGAAATAAGGACCGTTGACAATTGCTACCTTTATTGCGGAAACAACCATCATAATCGTACAACATACCTATAAAAATCAGATGTGTTCGATTATATAAAAACAAATAATGTATACCTGCTCGCAGGTTTATAAAACAATCAAAAGATTTAAATGCGAGGCTATGAACTTACCTTAAGCAAAGATTCCAATTCAATCAAATCAACCACAAGCCAAATAGCTCACATCTATAAACCACCGCAGACCTATATAATACATATATAGCGGTACGTGACTAAAAGTATAGTAACTCATATGACGCATACTTGAATCTATATATATCACTATTACGTATATACAATCATATACTACAATCCCCAAATGCGACGCAAAACATTTCACTTTGACGCACTAGCAATATCACAACGTTTTCCACAAAGTTTCTATTTTTAGAAGGTTGCCCAAATTAAGGATAATATAATCCGAAATTCATATTTCGTCATCAATTAACTAACATTACTAACCCATTGCTCATTATAAACCATATTCAAAAGTTTACGCAAGTTTGACTTTCAAAAGCCAAACTTCGTAGTTGACTTTTACCCAAAAATAACCAAACTTGACTCGGCCGTAAAACGTTCATTATTAAGAGTTACGTGACGATCCATCTATCGAAACGTAGCTAAAGGCGAACACTATCACTTTTCATCATCAAAAATAACTTTCAAAAATTTCTCGACTCGCTACGAGTCAGTCAAACTTTCTGGTCAAACTTGGTCAACCTAAAACCTATTAAAACGACATTTTTGACATAATCCGACTATCAAAACATGCTTAACTATCTTATTTAAGTATACCAAAACCATCAAAATTTGGTCAATAACCAAATATACTTTCAATAATTTCCGCACTTGAATCTTATAGCAATAATCATAATACATGCAATATAATCAATTTAATCAACACAAAAACATAACTAGAAGCTCACAATGCTTATAAGAAAAATCAAATATGGTTTCCCCCATTTGCTTTGAAATTGGAAGAACCACTAAGACCAAACAAACCAATCTTTTTCAATCAACCAACTTCACTACAACACTAATCTAACTCTTTTGAACACCCTTTATACTCGAAAACTCCAAGAACAAACCAAAAAATCTAACTTTTTCAAAACTTAATGCATGTAGGATTTTAATAGTGGGATTTGTAAGCCTTGATACAAGGATTAATAATATGTAAACAGATTTAATTGCATGTTGGAAAATTAATGGATTGTGTGTGTGTGTTTTTGCTTGGCCGGTCGAACAAGAAGGAGAGGAGGAAGAGAACAAAATTTTAGCTAAAGTGTTATAATGTGTGTGTTAGGTGCTTTATATAGAAATCAACTTTGACACTTTGACACTTTTAGTCCTTCCTTCTCATTAGTCCTCCAAAATTAGTACAAAGGTGTTTTTATTTAAAATAGGCCAAAGACTCGGGTCACACCACAGTAAATATTTAAATCCGTTCGACAAAATTTACTTTAAAACGTTTAATAAAACGTTAAATCATGTAAAACACGACCTTTAAACACGGTTTTTACAAAAACTCGAGGAAACGCCTTAAAATTAAAAAATAAGATAATCACGCTCTCGGAGCGACAATATAAATTTTTCTAACTTACTCGGACGCTAAAAATAAATAAAAACTCAATCACGGCTTGTAATTTCCCATTAAATGGAAATTTTCACCAAACCTTATATAGCATAAATGACTAAAATCAATTACGTAGCAAAATAATTATCATATCTCGGGATAAACGTTGACCTGAAAGTCGGGTTATTACATTCTCCCCTACTTTAGGGAGTGTCGTCTCGGTGTTCAACTCGACTTATCTACTCTTTCTCGCTTCATCATTACTTGTAAAGAGATGAGGGTAATTATTCCTAATCTGATCCTCATGTTCCCAAGTAAATTATAGACCTCTTTGTGAATTCTAACGAACTTTAACGTTTGGTATCCGACTTTGCGTAAGTCGCTTGACCTCTCGATCTAAAATTTCCAC